>JABSTQ010010141.1:0-193775 GCA_013358835.2 Ixodes persulcatus
AAAATCTCCTGAAAAGCTTCCGTTAGATCCTCTTCGGAGCTGCTCAGCTTTTGGACGCCTTGCACTCCAATCTCCAGCGCTGGAAACCAGATCCTGCCCAGCAAACTGTTGCATTGCCTTCCGACCACTAGCAACGGCAATGTTGCAACGTGATCTCTGAACATGACGTCCACCATCGCTTTACCGAGGGTCGGCAGCGTTTCACTGGACCGTTTGACCAGCTTGGTGCTCGATTCCACGATAGGGATATTTTTTCTTGAGCTTGCTTCAATTTTCCTGAACGTGTCTTCGCTGACTATCGAACAGGATGCACCAGAGTCCACTTCCATGGTGACTTGCTCATTTGCAATGGAAACCTCGACCACGTACTTCTTTGGTGCGTTGGTTAGCTCGCATATGGAGAATAACTCATCCACTTCGTGCACCTGTTTTGCCTTTCCACGCTTGCTTCCCGTCACTGGCTTCACCGCCTGGTTTTTCGAACGGCACGCTGCCCGATGTGCCCCAGCTTCTGACACTTATAACATGTCGAAGTCTTGAACTTGCATGAAGTTGAAGATGCTTAACCGTTACAACGGTAGCAACTCTCTTTCTTTTTGTGAGGCGAGCTCTTCTCTGCGGTTGCATGCACGCTGGCGTCCTCGTCCGCGACCGTCTTTCGATCCTCGTTGATGTCCTTCAGCTGCCTGGCTGCGGCTTCCGCCGTGAGCGCCAAGTCATACGCCGCGTCGAACGCAGCTTGTGTTCGGCGAGCAGCCTCTGTTGTATTGTCTCCCTGCGAATTCCACACACAAAACGATGACGGGCATGACATCGAGCGGCAACTGTTTGTCTCCGAACTCACAGGTCGCCGCTATAGCCTGCGGAGAGCTGTCACGTAGTCGGCGATGCTTTCCCCCGCCGCTTGATTCCGTTTGTAAACCTTGAATCTTGCGTAGAGCTCAGAAGGCCGCGGTGCATGTGCGACTTCACTGCTGCCAGAATGTCTGCATAGTTTCGCTGTCGTCGGACGACTAGGCTTTACCAGCGTAACTATGAGCGAGTACATTTCGGCGACGCAGCAGCTGAGTAAAACCGCGCGCTTTTGTTCTTCGCTAACCAGCTTGTGACACACGCAGTACATCTCCAACCTTTCGACATACTCTTCCCATGCGCTCCCTGTTCCGAGCTGGTATTCTCCGATGCCGTTGGTTGTCATACTGTCGCTGTGCCGCTGTGACCGCTTCTGCTGCCGTGGTTCTTTCTTTGTTACTGACGTCGCCCTTGATTAGGCTTAGTTTCTCGTCACCAATTGTAATGGCTTGAGCCGGAGCAAAGCCGCCTGTATACAGGCGGCTTTGGCCGGACACATCGCTGTCTTGGTTACGACTGGAAGGTTTTACTTTTCCGTTTCGATAAGAAACAGATAACAAGGTTGACAACCGAAAACACGAAGTCCTCTAAATATAGCGAAAACAGTGAAACTTGTCACTACATTACAAACAACGTGGCGTTCTCATGCAGGTTGACGTGTACGACACAATTCTAGAGGCACAATACCAGATTGCAACAAACCCTAGACCAGCAATGCTGGTCTAGGGCTCGTTGCGTGCTAACAACTCTGTTGTGACTCATGAGTACGGTTTCGTGCTTTCGCTATATATTCACTAACCCTGAATATTAACGCACGAACTACTTTTATCAGAATTGGAAGAAAATAAGAAAAAAAAAACGACTTGAAGCTGCCCTTGAATCAGATAAAACCGAAGTTTCACGAAAATAAGTTTTAAATCGGATAGCATTTCTTTCGTGAAGGAAATGCGATATAATCATACATAGTGGAACCTGAGACTGAGGTATGCAAGGAAAACTTGGAGGACGAGAAAAGAGGACTAAACACCGTCTCAAACGCAGCTAAAGATTTTTATTCCGTGCCCTCCTTATATATACATCCTCGATGTCGCCAAGCTTCCCATAAACCGCAAAGACCTCAATAGGGTTCACTTTGACACAATAGTACAGACAATTGAAACCTCTCAGCAACCAGGTATCACTTCGGTCCCAAGCCATCCAAACAACAGGGGCACTCAAAGAAACAAAACCACGAAACCGAAAAAAGATAAGGACGTCATTCTTTCCTCGCTCTACTAATCCACAGTTCTACAGTACACTCCGGTCACAAACCATTCAACTGAACACAACAAAGGCCCTCCAGCGAAATGAAATCAGCAACCGGACATCCACTAACGATAAGAAAGGCAATCTTTCCTCCCTCGCTTAAAAAAAAAAAAAAAACAATGCTGAAGGAAACACGTCCACACAAAAAACAAACGGTTAAATCTTGAGAAACGCCTTTGATTCATCCGTGAGGACCATGGATGGCTGACTAATGCAGTTTCCTGACGCTTTTATCCGGATCGTCTCTCTGACTACCCGTTTTACGTCATTCCTTTCCCTGTGTAACACTTCTGTTTCCGACCACTTTGCTTCACAATTATTGCACTCCTGTAAATGTTTAGCAATTTCTGAGTTTGGTGCGTTGTTCTTAACGTTGCGCTTATGCTCCGTAAGTCTATCATTGAGGCACCTTGACGTCTGGCCTAACCAGACGTCAAGGTGCCATTGAGGCACCTTGACGTCTGGGCGATATAATGTCGTTTATAAGGCGAACGCTGTTTTTAATTGACCGTGTACAAGCGGACGACAGGACATTCGACGACGCAGTGCGAGCACGCGCGCGCTCAGGAGACGGCGCATGCACGGTGAATGTCGCGTCCTTCGCGCCTCCTGCAAAAGTGGTTCACGCTGCTTATATATCATACAAAATACAGTCTGCCTACAGGCTCGAACGCGAGTCACCGCGAGGTCCGCGCTTCGAATGCCGCATGGCAGTGAGTTCAAGGAAAAAACTTGGCACGCGGCATTCGAACCACGCATATTGCGGCGACTCTTGTTTGCAGACTGTCTTTTCTATGATGTAGGAGCAGAGTGAAACCCGGCTTAACGGTCGATTTTCCCATAATATATGGAGTAAAAACTTTCAGACCGTTGCGCTATTCCAGCTGCTTACTCTTGTGCTAGCTAGGGTGCCTTCATGTGCGCTTTGCTTGGGATGATGACATCTGGCAATTTTGTTTCTAACGCTTATTTTTATTTTTTGTTCTGAAGCGCGTGAAAGAGCGTGTCCCTGCACGCGCTCGTGGCGCTGACTGTGCTACGGCGACATTTTGTTTCCTGCGATTTCTTCGTCTGGAGTTAAAAGCCGACGACCAGACTCGAGATTCTGCAGGGAAGAAGATCCTCCTCATCATGGGGAGAAGGAAACAGGCAACGGTGGACAGGGTAAAGGGGGAGACGACGAAGCGAGGAAAAAGTAGAAAGCGCGAACTGGTCAACGGTCTTTAAGCTGAAACGAAGTAGTTGCGACTCCAGCGAAATATAGGGGGCGCGCTGGTCAGGCAAAATGGCGGACGAAAGGAGGTAATTTTCGTCGTTCAGCACGAGGACCAACATACATTTTTTGCACTGCAGCGTAAAGTCGGTGTTGCATATGAAAGCAAAGCCACTTTTCGAGGGTAGAAACCTTCTAGTCAGTGCGTAGGAATGACACGGGGGAGCATAAACTAATTACTGGAATCGATGTCTGTTTCTATGCTGTCTACGATAACACCAAGCAGCGATAGCAGATGACAGAGTCGAAACGACTCTCTCTCCTGAGCTTCTCGGCGTTGCCGCTAAGCGGCGTTGATTTCGCTGGAGTCACCAATAGTGTGTAGCGGCACTTCAGCGCTAGACGTGTAGGTCATTTCGACGTCCCAGGCATCGCTCGTTTAGGGCTATTATTTTATGCCGATAGTATACCTCAATAATAGGCTCTTTGAGAGTGACTAATTGGACAGTACCGATCTTACTTTTTGCAATGCGTAGTTTATACACAAAATTTTTCGCGTCAAACATCATGTTAGCATGGAGGTTGACGCCGTGCTGAGAACGAAGTATCCGTACTCTGTTCGCAGCGGCGACCAACTTTTCCTAGCTGGCAGTGACACGCTCCGGTCACGTGATCACAGGGCTCCAAGGCTTGCAGTTGCAGGCATGGGCGCAGTTTGCCCCGTAATAGCCTTCGGGCAGGCTGAAATGACAAACAGAAAGAGAGATCCAAAATGAGAGGGTTCAGGTACGAGAGTGCATAATATCCCAGGTTTTTGGGCACGCGAAACTCTTACTATGCAGGGTGTATTTATAGGCTTTACATATTTGTTTAAAAAAACAAAAAAAACACATGAACGCTACATTAATGTGGGGTTGTGCAGGTGAGTTATACGCTCAGGACATTTTATAGGGGGCGAATGGCCACAATAAGCTCGATTACTAACAAAAAGCGTGTTACATAGTTTTAATTAATTGGAAACTTGCCAAGCGTCATAAAAAAAAAACAAAAAAAAACGTAAAACATTTAGAAAGTTTGAAGCTCGTGGAAGCGCGGTTCTGCGCTAAAGTTACCGCTCGTGCGACAGGCTCAAGGCTGGTGGTAGGAAAACGCTAATGATAAGCGCGCAGTGGTGTTATCATCTGCGTTTTCATTCCGCCAGCCTTGAGCCTGTTGCACGAGCGGTAAATTTAGGTTACTACTACCGCGCTTTATTATACTGGTTTAGTGGATTTCGATGCCGCTCAGCAAGTTTCTAATTGAAACCATATTTTGCCTCTCTATTTAATGACTTTTAGTTAGTTATCCGAGTTATTGGGACGATTAAGGCTCTGTTATACTCCGACGTTGAGCGGAGCGAACGTAACGTAGCGCAGAACGTGGGCCTTTGATTGGCCGGCGAGCAGGAACTCGATATCTGAGACCAATCAGCATCGGTGTCCACTGCGCTGCGCCACGTTTGCTACGCTCGACGTCGGAGTATAACAGAGCCTTTAGGCCCGAACTCACCTGCACAGGCCGAATTAATGTAGCTTTTGCGGCTTTTTTTTTATTTTTTATAACAAATTTGTAAACCTTACAAAACATTTTGTATATCTTTTCAACAAGTCTGTCGAAGCCGAAAACAGACAACCACGTAGAGCAGTGTACCCCGATAGACGTTAGGTTTAGTTCCGCAGAAGTGACGTGGCTCGCCTTCACCTTGAATCAGTTAACGTCTGATAAAGTCACGAAAAGAGAAGTATACTTATTGCATCACATGCACACGTAGGTCAACCTACGAAAACTCGGCGAGGTACACTACGTTGAGGGGTGTGGTGCAGGTTCGCGGTGTTCACTTGCGGCCAACCTAAACTCTTTGTTCACAACTGTTCTTCAGAATACACCTGAGCCTCTAGGTGCACCTCGGTTTAGCACAGTGTCCGTTGACCCAGAGAAGGGAGCCGAAATGGCCAAAGAAGAAAGGTAACTCTACCTAAAAGGCCTTCTGCTGACAGATGAAGACCCAATCCCGCAAGGCTACAAGAGGTGGAAGACTGCGCGGCTAAGGAGAATCAAAACAGGGACAGCCTTCACACCGGCTAGAAATGCCGTTTTTAGTAAGAAGCAACACGCAAAGGAAGACATCGATCCCGTGTGCTCACCGCGGGAGCATTATTGACGACGACACAATATGCTCTAAAACTGCAAGGGACCAGAGGACTTCAGACAAGAACCGTGAGACTCATAATCAATCGAGACAAGACCAAAGCAGCTGGGCGACTGTACCCATCTCATGGGACAGGCACAGCACAGGAAGCAAATCCTCCAAAATAAATTGACTTCCACCTGAAGTGGGGCGCCACTCGCGCCCTCTAGGCGACTCATGGCTGCTGAAAAAACCTGCCCGATCTGGGATTCGATCCCGAGATCTCTCCAAGGCTAGCTAATTATTAACGTCTGATTACATAAATATAATAATTAACGTCTAATATATAGGTTAAGGATTAGAAATATCTAATCAATAACGTTTGATTTTACCCTTGCGGTGAGTATACGATTAAGGCTGGTGGCAGCGTTTTCCCCTCTGACTACTAGCTCCTGGTTAGCTTAGTTGGTAGAGCGCTCAGCTGCCTTGGAGAGGTACCGGAATCGAATCCCAGACCAGACGAATTTTTTCAGAAGCCACCAGTCGCCTAGAGGGCGTGATGTTGCGCTCTGTGTCAAGCGAAAGTCAATTTATTCTTGCATAAATCTCTACTTTGGGAACTTCAAATCCTGGATTCCCTGATACGTTATATCAGGGACTCCGGGATTCATCCTTTCATATAACAAAATCATACAGCCCACAAACCCAATGCCTCGTGCCTCAGAACAACCAAGCCATAGGCAAGCGAAATTTTTATTAAATAATACATGTTTTAAATCAATCAATGAGGGATTATAGACTTCTAAGGGAATCTCGGGACGGTATCCGAGCAGGCGTTTTTAGAGCGTAGGGCAAACTGTAATTGATGTGCCCCGAAAGCTATGAGAGCAAGCTGATAGCTTGGCTACTTGATACTAGAATAGCGTCCACGCCAGCCAGAAATAATTTACGAACATAGCGCAGACTGCTTTTTTAGAACTACAACTTTAAAAGCCTTTACTTTAATTCTGGTTATTTTGCAGCGTGCGTGGCGGAGTTGCAATGCCCGCGGCTGCGCGCGGAGGCATAGGGTGAGAACTCTGCTCGGCTCGGTTTTATTTTCTATCAATCTCTGCTCTTCTGAAAATTTTCAGCCCATTATTGGTTTTCACTGTGTGTTTTATACAAAACCTTCTCGAATGCACCGTACCTAAAAAAGCAGCGGAAGCATGTCCTTTCGGGACAGTCGCCCTTCCGTTGCCGACGACAGGTGCGTAGTACCTTTATTTTGATGTATGTAAGTACAAGTCCGCCTTACCATACATGCATTCCAGTTATAGATTCGCCTACCATTTTCCACCTGTGGCACTATAAAGTTGAAAGCGAAATCGTGTAATAGCAATCCTAGTTAAACTCCGACTGAAAAAACTTCACGTGACGTGAAAGGCATTCCATGGTAGGAAAGGAATCAGAAAATTGTACGTACAGTTTTCGCATCGATCGCCGCTGAATCCTGGTCCGCAATGGCATTTGCCGTCTGTTTGCGAGCAGGTAGCTCCGTGTTCACAATGACAGCTCCGTAAGCAATTCTTGCCGTAGAATCCCTTCTCACACCCTGCAGAGCACAAGAGCAGAACGAACAGAAAAGAAACATAAAATTAAGAAACCACTTCATTATTATGTATTGACCCTTTTAAGACCTTTAAGAACTCGACATGCTAACAACAGCAATAACAACAAAGTCCTTCTACAATCAACCTTTATACAAAACATCAGTGGTTGGAATTGTGGTTATGGGAGAGCTCAGTTCTCCAGTCATTATCAACTTAATTCTACATTTCGCCGATAGGTTTCACGTTTCCAGACCTCCGTCAAACACCGTCCCCAATGGTTTATATGAAGTGAATCAGCTTGAACCAGCTGCTTTCAGAAAGCAGAACCATCATACAGAAACGTTCAAGTTTAATAAGGGCAACAGTGGTAAGGAATCAGAGTAGGTATAGTAAAATAATTTTATTTAGTTCCACTAATATCGGTACAACCTTATTACTATGACGGCGACTGGTAAGAGCCCAGTAGATGCTCCGTCTCAAGTGCGAGCTTTCTGCCTTTGTTAATATTTCGTCGCACGCGCTTACAAAGTCCAGCCATAGCCTCCTATATACTGACAAAGCCTGGCAGGTCGACAGGAAAAGCGGCCGCCAAAATGGAACAGGTGGAGCGGCAGGGATGAGAGGAGAGCCACGTGACTGGCGCCCCGCTGCGGCGAGACGCCGAAACACACTTCTCCCGAGCGAAGAAGTGTGTTTCGGGTCCTCGGTGCTGCAAAACTTGTGCGCTGACGTCCAGGTTCCCTGAGAAATGGCTCTTCGATGATCTGTGCTACCAAATCCTCGCGCTCCGAAGTTGCGACCGGGCACTCTACGGCTCTGTCGTCGAACTGCCAGGCTTCGTGAGTATAGAGGAGGCTATGGTCCAGCGAAAGGTAACGAGCGCTATTAGCCCCGTGCGCGACCGAAAGCGTCGCTGTGGTCGGCCTTCCACAATTGGCCGAACGCTGATTATGACGTCGGATAGGGGATTTATCATCGACGGAAATAAGAGGAATGAAAGAACTTTAATTTTGACGGTGTTGGCAGTGTTCCTTTGAGAGCGCAATGATTTCAAGCTTCCACCATGCTAATAACAAACACCATCGAACTTGTTGTTTGCAAGGTAATGACGTCACAAGGGGGAACCACAGGAGTGCGCCACCAAAACTTCTCGCCGCTAATAGACCTTTCCAATGTTTACAAAATCACAGTCCAGCGTGCGATCTTCACAGCCCAGCACGTGCGTGATCGTCGCTTCGGAAAGCGAGCAAAGCACGCGCCATACGCACGAACTCTCAAAATGGCACCGGCCACAAGCTCGTTTTTGGAAAGGTCTATACTCTGTTTCATTTTATGATGTACTGCAGGAAAGGCTATGAGTGCGAGCTCCTCGCTCTAGGGCGCATCTCGGCGGCACAAGCTCTCGTGCACGAAGGGCAGCTGCCAACGCTATGGGCTCGCACTTCTAGCCTTCGCTGCGGTACAACATAAGGTGACCACTGGGCGCTATATTTGTGGGTGATGTCTAGAGCGCATGCTCTGAACGAGCCCACATTAATAGGCTGCTAAGACCGGCAATCTCGAGGGTGCCGAATGCACGTTACAAAAGAACTGTGGAAGCTCGCTATCCGCACGCGCTCAGCAGTCGTGCACACAGCTGTGGCCGCCAGTCTTTCCAATGTTTACAAAATCACAGCCCAGCGTGAAATTTTCACAGCCCAGCACGTGCGTGTTCGTCGCTTCGGAAAGCGAGGAAAGCACGCGCCATACGCACGAGCACTCAAGATGGCACCGGCCACACGCTCTTTTTTGGAAAAGTCTATTGGCGGCGAGATGTTTTGGTGGTGCCCTCCTGGTTCCCGCTTTGCATTACCTTGCAAACAACAAGTTCGATGATGTTTGTTATTAGCATGGTGGAAGCTTGAAATCATTGCGCTCTCAAAGGAACACTGCCAACACCATCAAAATTAAAGTTCTTTCATTCCTCTTATTTCCGTCCATGATAAATCCCCTTTCCGACGTCATAGTCAGCGTCCGGCCAATCGTGGAAGGCCGACCACAGCGACGCTTTCGGTCGCGCACGGGGCTAATAGCTGAAGGCGGAACCTCTACTATTCGCCTCGAGATTCTCTCGACACGGCTCGTGTGGTGAAAAGCAGAAGTAGGCTCCTACTTGGTGTAAAACGAATTCTACACACGCGAGGCCGAAGCCTTGGGAGGCGTCAGTGCAGCGCTCGCGTACTGGAATCAAGTGCTAAGAGCTCGTGCTCTGTACCCTTGCCCATGCTCTCTATTGTTAGTGTGGATGCTCTGTCAGGGGGGCTATGTTGCGCTTTTTGGACTCCCAGGAGACTTGGAAGAGGGAAGTGACGTCAACAACGCAGCAAATGCAGATTGGATGTTGATTTTGTTTTCTTCTGTCAACTTCCAATCTGCGTTTCTCTAGTCGTTGACGTCACTTCCCTCTTCCAAGTCTCCAGGGAGTCCAAAAAGCGCAACATAGCACCCCTGTTTCCACCCGCAGTGTGGACAGAGGGAATCACCACGTGCCTCATAGAGAACCACAGATATACAAGAGCACGCTTCCACACATTTCAATCTGGGTCTCGAGGCCAATACTTCGTCTCACCTCGGCAAGGACTAACTGCGAAGTCTGTGCGGGCGCGAGCGGGTAGCCTTGACTGCCTAGACTGAAGGACTCGCAGCACGAGCGCTCGTGCAGCCGCCGAGGGTTCATCCAAACAAATAGCTCGCGCTTTTAGCATGCGCGGCTAAAAATAGTGCATGCTAAAGTGGGACAAAGCATATGCTCCTAGCCAGTCAGCAACTATGGATGAAACCACAAAACGATTTTTTGTTTGCGAGTTGTTGTCCACTTCACATAAAACATGCCACCATTTCACTTTGTGCTGTGTACCTTCACCCCGCGCAGGTCATGAGTATCGGAAGAAACAAAACAGCATCGTTGCACCCCCGTGTCACAAAAAAAAAGCTCGCTTATCAGAGTTGCGATCAACGGTAATCATTGGCTAAACACATATATTTTTTACGCACCATCTGGACGCGCTGAGGAATCGATCAATTCTGTCGGACTGGCGTCACAAGTCCTCACATGTATTGCGGGAAAGTATCCCCGCAGGCGTATGTTTCCTCGTACACTCAAGCCGCGGTCAGACTTTTAACACAACACACGAAAGGCAGTGTCTGAGGCGTTCCTTGCATAACTGTCTGCAGGCATGTTATATGAGGCAATCATGCCTGGAACGTGCTTGTGGCGCAGATGAATCTGCCATCATGTCTGCAGCTTTTCTTTTTTACGATGTACGAGCAGAGGGACTGCCCCCGATACATACGCCAATGCGCTGTTTCCCCAAACAAGCCCGCGTCGCCTGGTGTGGGCACTGCGCAGAAAACACAGCCGCCTGAAGACTGTGCATGCATTCTTCACGCGACTATTGACTATCGATTTCACGCGACTACTGTCGAGTCACCCCAGCTCACCCGGCGTACCCGCAGTCCCATTGACGGAGTCCAGGCACTGCCCCGTCACCGCGTTACAGTCCACGCCCGCGCGGCAGTCGCATCGAAGGCCGCAGTCGGTGCCGTGGAAGCCCGGGGGACAGGGCAGCTCGCAGAAACTGCCCCTCCATCCGGGGCCGCAGGTGCACGCCCCACTCATGACGTCACACAGGGCGTTCGGGGCGCACTCGCATCGCTCGCTGCAGTTGCGGCCGTAGGAGCCTCGGGGACAAGCTGCGAGAACGTCATGATGGGGATTTCTGCCCGCTCGTCCAAAATGGTGGACGCCGCCGTTATCATGGATCGTTTTCAAGCATACTAAGAACTTTCCGCGATCTCTGCGTCCAATATAATAGCCGAACTATTCTCGTACGAAATACTAAGAAAGGTATTTAAGTTAAAGAAGCGCTAAACTTTAATAAAAAAGAAAAATAATTCCTGGATAGGACACGATGTCACAAAATGAACTGTCCCAGGAAAAAAATAGCGCAATATTTTAATCATGTGCGAATAGTGGATTTTAAGTTCGAAGCGATTCGAAGCGAATATTTCTGAATTAGTTTCAGTCAGTTTTAGTTTTATTTAGACAACCTACAAGTACAACGATTGTCTGGGGGGGCCGTCCCAAAAGCCAGAGACACGCCTGACAAGGTGACAGCCCCCTTCCCCCGTCCTCTTTTTCGGTCACATCATTCAGCGAGTCCACATAAAGAGAAAGATCGATATAAAAATTTTACACGTGATCGGGTCAAACCAAACAACAAAAAGGCCCATTAGCGAAACACAAAACTGTATAAAAAGGACGAAACCAAGGAAATGAAACAAGGCAATCACCGATGAAGCGAAGAAACATATATGCGTACATCCTATTTTTAAATCTTTATAAAAATGGCACAGCAAGTGGCATTAGGCATTCCCATTCCCAGAGAAAACATTGCAGCAGCACACGTCGAGACAACCATTAAGTCATACAGAAGAAAAAAAATGTTCTTCAAGTATGAAAAAAAAGGTCACTTTTGAAACGACAACAGGTACACATTTGTGTTCTTCCTGAGAGATTGCACAGACACACCTCACTCGACAATGGTCATGAGATCAGGGTGGTTATTAGGAAGGTTCGAAAATCCAATTTCTGCATGCCATAGTTTGTGCGTGTTTCTTTCATTTGTGTACTTTGTGTGCCCAAATAGTTTGCGCAATCTTTCTAACGATACTTCTTTAAAAAAAAGCAGCTCTTTCAAGCGTGACTTGATCATAAATGACTAAAACTAAATTATTTTTGTGAACAGTTTGAATGGTTAATACCAGGTATCTTCTATCGAGTGGATCAGAGTGACTTAGATATGGTGCGTTTCCGACTAAGAGCAATACTTGTTTTGGAGTATATCTTGTGGTGCCCTATATGAAAACACTCTCAGAAATAGGTGTGTAGTGCTTACACCCCTTGTCGATATGTAACACCCCAAAGCTACATTTCGACGTTCAGTCCACCGACGTAGAGCTGACGATACCAACTTTCACGAGTGGCTTCATAGCTGTCTGACATAACTTATTGAATAGCTAATATACTTTTCAAAAACTAGAGAAAAAAAACAACACCGAGGTTTTGTAGCAGGGCCAACAAAACCTGGAGTGTTTTGCTGTAGTCTGGAATGCGTACATAAGCTATTTTAATAAACTGTCTCACTCGACTCGACAGTTGATATCGCACTGTTCAATGTCGGTGGACTGAAAGTCGATTTGTGATTTTGGGGTTGTTTTATATTAAACAAGGAGTGAGACTGAGGGCAGTAGTGAATACGCGAATGAACTAATGTATGATATTTTTTTTTACCAATGGGGCAATAAATGTTTTAGTCTACGGATAACTTTAATAGATTGCGAAATACCCAATTGTTGTTCTGAACTGAAATGTTCATGAAAAAAAAAAACGCTCAGAAACATATCTGATATAAAACGTTCAATCATTTTGTTTTGAAATTTAATTTGAGTTTAATGTTGAATACATTCATTTCTTTGTCAAAACGTGATACACTTTTGGCTTTTTTTAAATTTAATTTAAGATTGTGTACTCTGAGCCACAACGACAGATTTGAAACCATGTATTGATTTCGCGCTCAAGCAATTCTAAGCTTGGTCCTGAAAAAAACAACGTTTGTGTCATCAGCATATAAAATTTTATATCGTGCTTGAGGCACATTTATAATGTCATTTATATAAATTCAAAAATAAGAGTGGGCCGAGAATAGACCTATGCAGGGCGCAATCTTTTATTTGACACATATTTCACTTTAAGTAATTAATCTATGTGTATTATAAGCAATTTCCTAAATAGCTCTTTATTAAACTTAGATGCTTCCCCCTGATTCTATATTTAGACATTTTTCCGTAAAGAATATTATGTTAGATTGAATTAAAAACCTTTTTGGAAGTCAGGAAACGCTCCTACTGTATAAAACGTCTGTTTAAAATTTTCAATTAATTTATTTTTATGATTAAAGGAGCCAATTTAGACGACTTTTGCTTCTGAAAGCTGAACTGTAGCTCCACTATGACATTATTTAGCTTGAGAAAAGTTTAGACGCCGTCTATTAACGTTCGCTATGGGATATCAAAAACTCGGTAGGACCGGCATTGGTCTGGAATTGTTTAGGTCATGTTGCCTCGAATGGCAGAAGTAAAAGCGGCGAAAATCCCGTTAAAACTGAAAGTTTGATGGGGCGAACTTGTGCCATACAAAGTAAAGCACGAACCTCGAGACAGCAGAAAAGCGGGCGGCAATTGGGTGGCGTAACACTGTAACAGAAAGCGAGAGCGAGACTGACTCGACAAGGTCCCACGCAGCTGCTTATCTAGCACGAGTCGGCACCTTGAAAATTCGACCCATAAGGTTGGAGCATCGAGCGTTCAGGGTGAGATGAAATGGATGAAACAGGCACTTTCGAAAAAAAGAAAGTAGGACCAAATGATAAATGTTACGTCCCTAGTAAGAATAAAGACGAAATTTCAAGAAGTCCGTGACGTGGCGTTGCTTGCTCGGCCCCGCGCGCGGCATTATCCCCCCTTTGAAAGCGCATCGTCCCGATGCAACGCAAAATAAAAATAAAAATGGCTAATAAAAAGAAAAAGAAAACGTGACGCGAATTAACGCGTAGAACGGCTTGAGTTGAACGACGTGGACCACTTCGGGCCGTGGCTGGCAGCCTCCTGATGGTCGGGCTCCGTCGGGGAGCCCCTCGTGGCTCAAACCCCCAATTCGGCGAATGACCTTGTAGGGTCTGAAGTAGCGTTTTAATAGTTTCTCACAGAGGCCGCGGCGGCAAATGGGCGTCCACACCCATGCGCTGTCTCCGGGCTGGAACTCCACATCGCGACGACGAAGGTTGTACCGGCCAGCATCGACACGTTGTTGGTCCATTATCCAAAGTCGGGCTAGCTGGCGTACCTTTTCTGCCCGAATTGGGTAACCAGCTGGGCGCCGTCGGTGCCGTCGTCCGTCGGGTCGTGGAGCAGCGCGGTGCCGAGCATCGTCGACACCTTTCTGCCGTGCACCAACTGAAAATGTGCAATCCCAGTTTTCTCTTGAACCGCCGTGTTATACGCAGACATGACGCAACACTTCATCCCACGTGTTGTGTATCGCATCTACGTACATCAAGATTATGTTGGCGATGGTCTTGTTTAATCGCTACGTCAGCCCGATGGTCTTCGGGTGGTACGCCGTGGTGCAGCGGTGATCGGTGTGGCTCAGGCGGAGTATCTCTTGTGTCAGTTTCGCCATGAACGATGAGCATATGTTTATAATCTCCAGACTTAAGGAGCGCCATGTCGGAGGATGATGCACTCGACGAAGAACTTGGCTACTTCCACAGCGGCTCTCGACGGGAGTGCTTTTATCTCGGCGTGCTGGCCAAGATAATTGGTTGCCACGATTATCCAACAGTTTTACTGTGTCGACGGCAAGAAAAGTCAAAGTAGATTCATTCCAATCTGCTAGAACGGTGCAATTGGGGGCTTGATTGGCTGCAGGAGACCTGCCGGCTTCGTCGACGGTTACTTCCGTCGCTGGCACTCGTGAGACGATCGTGTGTAGAGGTAAACAGTCTTCGGGAGCTTGGGCCAGTAGTACTTCTCTCGAATCCTTGCGAGAGTCCTGCTGTAGCCAAGGTGACTAGGGCTGGCTTGCTAGAAACAGCGTCTCAGCTGAGACTGGGGGAAAGAAGGCACTGTCAAAGCCAGCGCACCTGCAGCGCACCAGCCGAGCAGGACTCAAACCGCGTCTCAAGACGCTCGCGCGCCTCAGCCTTTGCAGTGCTTTCTTTCATCCAGTTTCAGCTATGACGCTGTTCTAGCAAGCCGGCCCAGGTGCTGGGTTGTCGTGGCAGGCATGAAAGATCTCTTCTCGAAGACTAGTGGGGATTACCAGGAGCCACGTCGAGTTGCTGTCTACGAAGTTATCTTTGTAGAGAATACCTTGCCGGCCGGAAAATGTTAGCAGGGCACGTGAGAAGGCTCGGGGAGTCGTACCCCCTCGTCCCTCAAAATGTTCGATCAGTGCGCGCAGTTCCGGATTGTCCCGTTGGAGCGCTGCCAGGGGCGATGCAACAATATTTGTACTTTGCGCAAATACCGCTTAGAACGGATCCCTGACGTTAATGACCTATGAAACACGCGTTCGTTTTTCACCCCACGCAATAGAAGTCCCAGTAAAAAAATAAAGAGAAACGAGCAGCGTTCACCCCCTCAACTCGCAGCCAGAACAAGCGGCCACGTGATCTGGAGCCGATTATATGCCGCCAATGTTGATCATAGCCGCGCGCTGGGGTTGGCAAAGCACAAGACACGCGCTGAGTTCCAGACATTGTTATGGCTCGGCTATTGTCGTCGTTGCAGCGATTGGACACGGGCCACTACCCGAATGCTTCTCGAGCTAGTAATTCAACGACTTTTTTCGCGCGACATTTCAAACTGATGTTGTGCACAAATCTGTTCCGAATCGATTGTCGGTTGATCCAAAATAAAATAAAAGCAATCATTAAATAATGTCCCGATGGTACACATTGTCCTATAACACTCCGGTGTAGAGTTTGGTAGAATCCACCGATCCAGTCACGTGGCACATTGTTCGAACACTACACATCTTATACCGCGAGACAAAATTCACACGTCAAGGAACATTTCTGCAAGAAAGACGAAAGTACATTTTGCCAGGAACCAATCTCGTTAAGCACTACCCTTAACGGGTAGTTCACTTTGTGGTCTTTTACGAGAAACTTCTTCGTGCACGTATCTTGCCTAACGCTACTGATCTGTCTAGCTAACTTAGTTAGGTCACATGCCTGTAGCCGGTTTACTATTTCTTTTTTCACTCGTTTTAGATCTGTTGAGCAGGGTTTGAAGAGTGCCTTCATCGCCTCATTTACCCTACAACTGAACTCAAATCGAGTGCCCACGCAATGCTCGGGTCCAATCTATGAACAGTATTCAAATATCGTCATATGGGTGTACTGCGATCCCCACTTTACGTCATCAAATTTTGCAAAGGAGAGATTGAACGAAAATTATCGCTTTTGTCTCTTAAATTACACCGCAACAAAGGAGTTTTTTGGCTAGTGGCGTTGCGTGCGAGTAACCTTGAGTCCCACTAGTGCCAGTAAGCTCGTGTAAAGTGAAAAAAACATTCCAATTGAATATCGTGCACCGCCGCTTTAACGCTCCGTTGAGTCAGCTACTGGAGCAGCCAGTAGCTTACTCAACGGAGGCTCTGGACAGGCAGTAGGCGTCGCTGTGACTTCGGTCTGACTTGCAAACCACGGTCACGTGGGAATCTTGCAGTCGTAGGCTCCGTCGGGCGAGGCGTCCCGATGGGTCTCTCAGGCTCGCTAACCTGCATAGCGTGTGGTAATCGGTGGCCATTCAAAAAGTGTTCCCGTATAAGTACGGGCGAAATTTTGTGATGGCTCAGACGACGGCAAGACATTCCTTCTCAGTCGTCGCGTGATTTAGTTCCGCGTTCGACAACGTCCGTCTAGCGTAGGCGATCACGCGTTCTGTACCCTCTTATTGTTGGACCAGTACCGCGCCGAGTCCTGTTCTGCTGGCGTCCCTGTAAACTTTTGTTTCTGCTGATCGGTCGAAGTGACCAAGAATCGATGGCGACTATAGTAGTGTTTTTAGCCCATCGAAGGCCTGTTGCTCTTTTTCTCGCCATTCGAAGTTCACGGCGTCTTTCGTGAAGTGTTTTAGTGGTGCAGAAGGCTTGGCGAAATCCCGAACGGACCGCCTCTAGTACGCGCAAAGTCCCAGGAATCTTCGAACGGTTTTTTTGTCGGTGAGCGGTGGAAATACCGCTACAGCGCGAGTCTTCTCAGGGTCAGCACGAATACCTTCGTTGCCCACAACGTGGCCTAGGAACGAATTCAGTTCGACGTAGGCGAACTGTCACTTCGTCAGCTTGAGGGTCAGTCCGGTGGTCCTGATCTCTTGGCTGAAAAAGCAAGAGGACTTGTTCCTTAAGGAAATGACAAAGCTGCCGAAGGTATCGTGGGCGTATCTTTGCGACTACCTATTCAAGCCACCTGTTAAATATATCTGAGAACGACTTGAAACCTGCAAGTCCTTAAACGCGTTCAACTACTGCATGAACGACAAGGCATCTGCGATAGGCCCCTACCTCCCCCAGGCGCCGGAGATAGTCGGCCGAGCTTCCCCGCAGGGGTCGCCGTACTGGGTCTTGGTTTTAGCGGACAATTACTAATATTAAACAGCGCACAAAACGTCGGCGGAAGAGAAAAGGGCAGTAGAACAAAAGAGCGCTGACTCCCAACTGTTTATTTCGAAAGAAGTGAAAAGAAGGAAAAAGAAGCCACGAAAATTGAACACCACGTGAGAGTACATCGCTAAGAATCATTGACCCACACTTAACATTTCGAGCACCTCCAGGTCTTAAACGGCGACGTGAGGCTGTGCTTCATTGGATACGCCTGAAAGTTGCATATACGAAACGTTACCTATTCTTCATTAGGCAAATCGACTCCCCAAATTGCACCACATGTGGCATTACTGAGGATTTAAAACATATAATGACAGAGTGCCCTAACTACGAAGATGAACGACTTCAATTGCACGCACAGCTCAACTTATCTCCTGGAACTTCCCTCACAATGAAAATGATACTAGGTCCCTGGGAAAATGAGGCTTTTGCCGCAAGAGCCACAAACGCCCTCGTCAGGTTCCTCTCGGAGACAGGCCTGGACAAGAGACTTTAAAACTGCGCAAGGTCTAATCTTCCTACTATTTTTTTTTGTGTGTGTGTGTGTGATACTTTATTTCTTTCTTTAACTGTCGTATCTCTCATTCCCATCTCCCTACTCAGAGTAGCCAGTCAGGAGATGACTCCCGGCTAATTTCTCTGACTTCCTTTTCCCTGTCAATAAAAGAAAAAAACCGACGTGAAGTGAAGATAAGATAAAAGAAACAAAGAAAACGAAGAAGAAGAAAATATGTACAGACTAGGTCTATAGATTTATAAAAAAAGAAGGAAAGAAATGAAAAAAGGTAAAGAAATAAATGGAAGAATTAGAAAACGGTACTTTCACCCTTGGCCGGCCAAAGTTACTGCGCATAGACGTTGGCCAAAAAAGACACCTCCTTAGCACTCAGCGACAGGGACGGTTGGCTGACGCATTGCTGTCCTAGTTTTTGAATTCGAAAACCCTCGAAGATCTCTTGAGTATTCCGGTCTTGAAATCTCCCAAGAACAGTTGTTTCACCAAACGTCGGTGTGCACTGGCAGGAGCGACAGTGTGTAGGCAAGTGTCCTACACACTGTCGGACAATCTTCAGAATTATTTTCTTACGCATCCTCCGGCGCAACGCGAGTCTTTATAATGCCCAATTTTCTAATGTTTTGACTCACTTGGTTTTGTACTCAAGGTTTCTTTCCCAGAGCACCACGACACCTCGCATTTCTACGTGCCGTAATGGCCCGGCTGGCACCTATAGTTGTACGGAGATTGTCGGTCGAGGCACCACTGGCGCCGCATCCTCGCGTTTGTCGCGTTGCGCCATTTGTCGGCAGCACATCGAAGTAGGCGACCATCGTCTGCTTAGCTGCAATCACCGAAACTCGGCGACGTCGCCAGTGGCGTCTCTCGTCTCGAGTATTTAGTCTCGAGATGATCGAAAGAACTTCACTCGTGGCCTTTTGTTCGTGCCGGCACGCGTCGGCAACTGAGAAGCACGAGACGGGTACTTCTAGCGCGTAGCTCTCGCGCAATTGACCGATCTCACTAAAGCCTGGTTCAGACAGTTGCGTGTGACTGCGTTTGACTGCGTTGCGGCTGCGAGAAACCAGGACATCCCTGCTGCTTATATCGCTATCTCGCGTGCCAAGATGATTTCTTGACTTGGATTCCACGCTTCATACGAAGCACAGATGTGCCGGTGACCCGCTTTCGGTTCTCGACGCAACGCAGTCAAACGCACTCAAACGCAAGTGTCTGAACCGGCCTTAAGCGTTCCACGCATACCTGACGCCGCCATCACTGTAGTCATTGCCTCCTCTATACTAACACATCCTGGCAGTTCGACGACGGAGCCATAGAGTGCCCGGTCGCAGATTTGGAGCGCGAGGATATGGTAGCACAGAGGATCATTTCTCTGGGAACCTGGACGTCAGCGCGCAGCTTTTGCAGCGGCGAGGACCCGAAACACACTTGTTCGCTCGGGAGAAGTGTGTTATGGCGTCTCGCCGCAGCGGGGCGCCAGTCACGTGGCTCTCCTTTCATCCGTTGTCTGCCGCTCCACCTTTTCAATTTCGGCGGCCACTTCTCGTGGCGATCCGCCTGGCTTTGTCAGTATATATTAGCGGCGAGATGTTTCGGTGGCGTCCTCGTTTGGTTACCTTTCGTGACGTCATTACCAATTGTTAACAACAAGTTCAATGGTGTTTGTAATGAGCAGGTGGAAGCCTGAAATCATAGCGCTTTTAAAGCAACAGTGCCAACACCGTCAAAATTGAAGTTCTTACATCCTTCTTATTTCCGACTGATGAGACATCCTTTGCTGACGTCATAATCAGCATTCGGCCAATTGTGGTGGGCCGACCACAGCGACGCTTTCGATAGCTCACGTCGCCAATATATGAGGCTATGCCACCTATATACTATATGTTCACAGGGTCAGGCGCCAGTGCACGAGATGGCTCGTGCAGTCTCGTGCTCGGCTCGCGCAGAGCTCTCCAGGGCGGTTGTCGCGCGTGCAGAAGAGTACGGTTCCCATAATCCATGACGGCAACGGCGGCATAATGAAACTGCATGGTGAGATCGATTTATTGCTCGCTGGTGAACCGAAAATCGTCGCGCACCTACCCAAGCGCGACGCGAGGTTAGAACCGGAAGTATATCTCTTCCCCTGTCAGGGCGGCCGGAAATCCGCGTTTGCTCACACCAGGTGTTGGCATGCGCAGAAACGATCGTTCGCGTTTGCGCATGCACTGCACCGACGATACCTTCACCGCAGCGGCGCGACGTCAGGGCCGCGCGTCGGTGCACATACATACGCAGGGTGCAGCGAGGGCCGTGCCATCCGACCGTGCAGTGGCACTGGCCCGTGACGGGGTCGCAGTCGGCTCCGTTGGCGCAGTTGCACCGCTTGGCACAGTCCCGTCCGTAGCTGCCGGAGGCGCATGCTGCGATAAAGGATAAACGCGGTGAACGCCACGAGTAGAGCCGCCAAATAGGCTACGCCTAGAGGTATCTGCACACCATTCCCCGATTCTTTCGTGTGCGCCGCCATTTTAGTGCATACTGCCGAGCAAACAACATTGGTGATCGTGGCGATTCAAAAATGCAAGTTCCTGAGCTTGACATGGGGTGCCGGGAAGCTGGGGTGCTTTTTCTCTGTTGCGTACTGTTTGAACGTTTCTGGGGGACGGAAAACCGTTTCCTACGATGTCATATAAAGCATAATATAAGTTGCTACAAAGCACCAAGATGGCTGAAATGCCGTTACTCCGAGGCGTAGCTAATTTAGTGACTCTATATCCGTTTTCACCTCAAGAACTGTAAAAAAAAAAAAAAAAAAAGGTTCGACTCCTCGCAGAGCATTACTAATTTCCCCTTTACCTGAAGAATTTACATATACGTAGATCCATTTTAGATTAGATATGCCTTTTCTTATCAAGACGTACAGGTTTCAAACGCTCTTCACTTAAAACGTTATTTGTATTCCATACGCCATGCCTGCACCTGGACTGTTCCCAACACCAGGACAAACTATGGAAGTCAGATGATTAAAGGGGTACGGAAACAAAAATTGAAATATTCAGATTTCGTTCGGAAATGAGTCAAGCATGACGGCTAATAACCGTAAATGATAATCGCACGTTTGTATTTTGAACGACTGGCTATATTTTTCGTTCCAAACAGTGCACTCGAGCGAGCGCTCGAAGAGAAGCGAACGGAGAGCGCGATGCGTCATGGGATATCCGGCGCAAACAAAAACAGAAAGAAAAGATTTCCCGCGTTCGTGGAGTAGCAAGGCAGGCGTGGTAATGAGCTTTGCCCTTGGTGGCGTTGTCAGCGTTGTGGTGGTGTCAATAGCGTCAGCGCGTTACAACCGAGCCGTTCGAAGTGCCCGTGCGGTGACGAGCGTGTGGCTGGCCCAAAGAGCACGTAGCTTCCACAACACTGTCAGCTTAGGGCTGAACGGGGTGGGGAAAGCAACTTTTGTTCGAGTTTTGAGCGACGGGCTAATCTACTAGGGGAAAAATGGCTGTGTCCGGTTGCACGAACGAGGGTCCGAGAAAGAGGGGAGTCTTTCCTTTCTGTCTTCTTGGACCGTTTGGTACAATGCGCGACTTGTGAGTTGAGGAGGAAAGCTAAGAGGGAAAATGTTGAAATGCCAAAGAGCGGCGCTGCTCCGAAGGAATCTGCTACGTCACGACTACGTAGCAGATTCCACAACGTTGCTAGACTACCTCCCAAATAGGCTCCGCATGCATCCACCAGGTGCACATTGAAAGATCGTTTATTTAGCTTTAAAATTAGTTTTCTTGTGCCTTTCAACGGAAGACTGGTGTTTTTGAGGTTAGAGTGGAACATGCAACACATTCAAGCTAGAAAATGAGCGCTGGAATTTCCTTTCCCTACCCCTTTAAAGGGATACTACAACGAAATTTCGGCGCTCATTTTTTGGTCTATATGTGTTCAAAAGAGCAGTATCACATGGAACATACCAATATCTTGTTAAAAAAGTCTCGAAAAGGAATTTTAAAACGAATTAAACGATTAGCAAAGAGCACCTGGTGGATGTCGCTAACGCCTCGTTTGTAATGCTCCTCTAGGAACCTTGACAGCTAGTGACGGAGGTTGTCTCGCCTCCGGCCACGACGAGAGAAGGGGGGAAGGAGGAACTCCCCTTTTCCCGAGAATCCCTTTTGTGTGTCGCAGAAGTCGCTATTGTCCCCCTACAAGATTATAGAAGATTAACCTGTCACTCAAAATTCGTACAAAAGCAGCCGCTTCGGTGGCTGGAACGACTAGGCCATCCTCTCGACGTCAGCCTCGCCGTAGCTTTGCTCGTCTTGAGACGACCTACGTCACGATTGCGTTGGATGTCACGTGCTCTTAGCTGGGCCTTCTCCGAGCGCTTGCCAGAGTGGGCCGTTTATAACGAAAAATACAGCCACCAGGATCAAAATACAAACGTGCGAGTGTCATTTACGGATATTGTGGATCATATTCAACCTATTTTTGAACACGACGAGAATATTGCAAATTTCGTTGAAGTATCCCTTTAAGTAGCATGCTCCCCAAAGTACTTCATTTAATTTTGTCAATAGAAATTGATATTAAAAGTGTTTCTCGCAAAAAATATATGCTCGCTGCTCGTCTAGTTGAGCTAATTATAAAATTTATTTTACTGTAAACACAAACACTTTTTTGTTTTGTTTAATGTGTTTATTTTTGGGGGGTGAATAAATGGCTGCTGTTGCTGTAGGGGGGAGAGGACTCTGTCAAGCAGTTCTTGTACTGCTTTTTGCACATATTTCCTCGCTTCTTTTATAAAAAAAAAAGAAGTAAAATTGAATTGAATTAGATTGAAGAGCATCGCTTCTTCTTCCGACAACCAAATCTTGAAAGAACTACTTCGTGCGGCGGAATGGAATGGTGGAGAGGAGAGGAGAAAATTCCCTTTCTCCAGCGTTCCGTCTGCTTCCTCCTCTCCATCCTTCCTTTCTATCGAAATATTTTCTTAACCTGTAACTGACTATAGTTGATAAACGCCAAGGCTAAGTGCCTTTGTCTCTACTCACTGCTTCAACACCGAACGCGAGCGTCCGGCGTTCAAACGCGACACACTGTGCGAAGAGCAGGCGACACTCTTGTTCACTCTGCTTGGAGGGAGGCAGTGGGCCCACCATCCTTCCGATTAGAGCTCGGCACTCTGACGTCCCCAGGCGACCTCATCGCCTCCTCTCCCTCAGTTGCTCTCCGTATAGAGCGGAAAATGTGCTACCAACCTCTCGGGACGCAACCACGTCTCGAATTTGAATACACCCTCCAACAGTTATAGGGGTATTCACACGAGGGGATATGCGTAACGTCGACAGCAGGTGCAATTGCTTCCCGACATCTCTCCCTCTGGCACCTTGCCGAGGTGCCGGGGGAGAGATGTCAGCGTTTGGCAGTCCAATTGAGCGGTTTCCACACTTGCCACCACCGCGGACGAATGCAGCGAGCTCTACATTTGACAGCAAATAGTTTAACGACGAATTGTTATTGAAAACAAACTGATCCCAAGCAGCACAAAACGTCGTGGAAACGTCGAGAAAAGGTCCCTGACGTCCGTGACGTCCCGCGTGACTTCGATCACGTTTTGTCGACGTTGAGGTGACGTCCTTATATAACGTTCCATTATAGTCCAATCAGGGACGTTGCGACGACGTTGTATTTCGACTCAAACGTCGTCAACGTTCCCACGACGTCGAGGCACGACGTTCAGGCAACGTCCAACGCTCACGTTTCTTTGACGTTTAAGTGAAGTTCATAAATGACGTTCCATTATCGTCCTATCCGTGACGTGCTGGCGACGTCATGTTTCAACTTCTACGTCGTCATCTTCGCCACGACGTCAAGAGAAGACGTTTTAGCAACGTCGAACACTCACGTCTCTACGACGTTAAAATGAAGTCCATATTGACGTTACATTATTGTCCCGTCAGTGACGTTTCAGCGACGTCGCGTTCACACCTAACTGTCGTAAACGTCATACAGGACGTTCTGGCAACGTCGACCACTCACGTTTTGTTCAACGTGAAGGAGAAATTTAAATTACGATCCATTTTTGTCCTGTCATTGACGCCCTGGCGATGTCATGTCACAACCTTTGTTTTGTGTTTTTTTAGCTTTTCCAGCTCCATCTCCAGCCGTAAATCACGTATAATATGCGTTCACTGTTAAAAGCTTAATCACAGCTGTGGTCAAGGTGACACTGCTCAAGAGCCGCAAGCAAAACTTAATTTTTGAGAGCGTCAGGAATTTATTTATTTATAAATTTAATTTATTTATTTCAAGATACTATTAATTGCACATGGGATTACGCTAGGGGGGGGGGGGTCATATACAAAACTCAATGTACACTGAAGGAAAAAAAATATGAAGGCATATTGGGAATATCATTCCTTTTACATGTGCTTGTTATACTTTTGGTTTGTTTAAAATATTGTTACGGTTCTGATTTGCGAAGTGAAGCCCACGCGCGTTGTCGTCTTCCTTAGGTCCTGGACGCGCCACAGGTGCGTCACCACACTATCTCCTCTCCAGGTGATTTCAGGCATGCATCATTTCCAGGGAGCATCCATACTGCTCCACGACCACCTGGCATTGTTTTAAGGTTCGGCGATTTCTCTTCGTGTTTTGTTACCCATGCTCACTTGCGCACAACCACAAAATTCGCATCAACATCACAGTTCATCCACAACACCAACTTCCAGCACATGATGCTTTCGGTAGATCGGTGCACAGTCTTGTTACGTGACTGTCAAAACAGATCTTGCTTTCTTTGGCACTGATGACGTACCCAAACAAAAACCGCACGCCGGCACACACCATATCACTGCACACTTGTGCATTTTTTAACTCTACTCCAAAAAATAAATGCCCGGTAATGACGAAATGCGGTAGATACTGTCAACAGTTTGTGTAGATTGGAACTCATGATGCCAACCGTTGAATGCCCCAGATGACAGTCCAAAAATCGTTCAAGTCCAGCCCGCACGGGCCGCACCTACGTGTCCGCAAAAAAAAAAAAAAAAAAGAAGAGCCGGCGCCAACGCGGCGCGAGAGAGAGAGGGGGAAATGCAGGCTGAAGAGATGCTAATAGCATCTCCATAGAGCCCCATGCGATGCATCGGGAAACTCGGCAAGAAGAGGGCGAGAGAGAAAAGTGGGAGACGATAGTGGCGACGAACAATTGACAAGCGTTAGTTCCGGGTGCACGTATTTTCTCAGTCGTTCCTAAAATATTTCACTGAATTCTATGTTGGCCAAGAGAGAACACCTCTGTGTATAACCCGGTCCAGCTTTTTCCGAAAGTCAGTCTACGGGGTCTACGAGGCAGGCTGCTTATCGCCGTGATTTTTTTCGAGTCTGCATACAGTGGAAGTGCTGCGATTCGATTTCTCTATAATGCTGTCCAGACTGAGTCGCTAAAGTCGCCCCTAGGAAGAAGTCGGTGATCGCCCAAAACGCCGTCGTGTTCAGTCACGGCTCGTGGACCTTTTTCAAGGCAATGACGTTTCACACGTTGAATCGTATTACTGCTCGGATCAAGGTGCCTGTGAGGATATGAATGACGCCCCCCAGAAAGGAAGGGGCAGTGCAGATAATGGCGCGTCAAGTCCAGTCTCCGATCAAGGTTCTTCAGACGCCTCCGACGATCCCAAGAACGCCCAGCGGACGGAATCCTACTTCTGAATCCATTCCCGTGCACGCAGCGAGAGTACCAGCTATGTGCGATGGGGTGGGTAAAGCACGCGCATCAGCGGATTAATCAGAAGCAGAACAAGGTAAGCGGTGGAGCATTCCGCGCAGCGTGACATCGTCCCTTGTTCATTTCTTTACGTGAATTTGTTTGTTTTATATACTTCTGGCTGGCACATCCAGGAACGTCTTTTGGCGGCGCTCCGTATTGCATCTCGTGTCTGAACATGCTAAAATAAACAGTTCGTACCAAACCTGTGTTTTAGTTACTTCCTTCATACTTGCATGAGAGCAACTTGTCTTCGCAATAATACTCAAAAAGTACATTTTTTTTTTTTTAGTTGTGGGGGGGGGGGGGGGGTGGAGGCAACGTCTTCCCCACGACGCCTAGAAAACGTAATTTGGAATGGTGTATCGACGTTCTGTGAACGTCGTTGGTAGTCCGGATGTCGTAAAAACACGTATCATAAACGTCGAGGGAGGACGCAACGGCCCACTGAGACGTGCAGGTGACGTGTGACAAACGTCATTGGGAACGTTTTCTCGACCTCCTGTGCACCTTTTCTCGCGGACATTTAAAGGTTTTCTCGACGTCGAAGGAAGGTAACGTCCGGACCTTCGACGTTGTACGACGTCACGTTACAGACGTCTTCGACGTTCTTTCGACGTTTTCTTCACGTTTATGTGCTGCTTGGGATCGGCCGCCAAACCAGGATTCTTTGTGCCGCCCGAACATCCCTCCTTCCCTCCGCCTCGTAGCTGAGGTCATAGCGCAGCATTGCGAAAGTCTGACGTTTTTGTCGCGTGATGCGCGAGTTGAGGAGAAATCCGAGGGATTTCTCCCTCGTGTGAATACCCCTTAAAGGGGGAGGAGACAATTGTGTGAAGTCGATGAGCGAAACGCATCTTCTATTAATATGTAAGCGTTTCTTGACGGCGTAAGGGTATAAGCAACGGGTTCTTGGCACCCCATACTTGTATCAACGAAATTATGCAACTCATCGAATTGCTCCTTATCTTTATACGGGGAATATGCTCCAGGAAAAGTGGGGCCTCGAGACCAAGGTGGCCACCTATGCTAGCTATCTCGGATCAACAATAACACAGATTCATTGTGCGCTTTTTACTTTCGTGTGTTTCATTATTCTCACTCACATGGCCGCGTGGAAGTCAACTGGGCGGTCTGGACTGTACGCTCAGAGCATCACTTATTATACTTAGCATCATAATGAGCTACGGTAATTATCGCAGATCGCTGCCTCACAACCAAAGCAACTTCAGCGAGACATTGTTGACTTTGTACTCAGTAAACTTGAATGCACAAAGACAGAGTCCACTCCTTCGTGTTCGTCCTTTGTCTTTGCGCATACGAGTTTACGCAGCAAAGGAACTACTTTTCGTTACCAGTGCCTTGGAAGCCTTATAAAAGCAACGCGACTTATTGTTCAAAATATACCTCCTCGCCGGTGCCATCGCGCAAAAATGGCGTCGTGCAGCTAGGGAGAGAGGATGGGAGAGGGGAAATGGCGTTACTCTTCTATTTACAGAGGTTTTAGCTTACGCGCAGCCGGGAGTGGAGCTTACCAGGTTCGATACTTTGCCCGGGCTACTGATAACAAAATATTTCAGGACAAGAGATGTCATCGCATTGAACACAGAAGTTCCGGTGTAGTTATCCGAAGTGCGCAGGTAAGCTGCACTCGAGATGGTGAAATAAGTGAGATGATCTACGTACACACGGTTCGCACATGACGCCGTGGTAACCGGCGGGGCAACAGCAGCGTCCCGTGGCGCTGTCGCTCGCTTAATACCCCGTCACGGCAATTACATTTCTTGCTGCAATTGCGTCTGTAGTGACAAGAAAAACAAGCTACGGCACAAATTGATAGCGTATCGGATGGCTCACCACACTACCGATTTCAACACTTCGTTCCGCCTTAAGTTGGGACGCAGCCGACGCTACCAGCTGGCGCGACCAAGCGTGTACAGAGAAGGCCCAGTGACTTGCGCTTTAGACTCTGTTTGATTGGTCTCGTCAGCTCCTATAGCGTCGGCTGCGTCCCGCCGTAGCTGAGGCGAAGCATCTAGAAATGGTGCGAATCCGTTTTGTCTCACTAATCATCAAAACTTAGGCGCAGGCACTACTTGACACTATGAAAAAGCGTGTATGATACGAGCCTTGAGAAAGCCGAAGCATCATTCCGGGTATTGTAGTCACTGAGACCTGAAGGATCACATGTCGTGCCTTTTTATATTCGCACTTTCTTCGTTTTACGGCGTTCTCATGCCGATATTTCATTGGCCGTGGAGGGATAAGATGACGGGTCGTAACACCTGCGCTTCTTGGGCTACCCATGACTCGAATTAAGCGTGTCCTAAAACTACCCGAGATTGACATGAAAGGAAAGCTTTGAAGACGAAAGGAAAAGATACGGGAAGAGAGCGTTTTACGTGCCTTTCCCTTCAACTCAATATAGAGTGCTCCAATGTGTGCTGGCGGCCCTCCCACAGTCCACGGTGTCTGTTGTCTGCTAGCGAAGTCACCATCTTGCCTCCCAATCTATGCAGCGGTTTATGAGTTGTTTTGCAGTTATGGAGCACTACTCACCACTTGCGGAATGACGCGGGGCAACTGTAAGATAACGCAATGCCACGCGTTCCTTCAAGTATGCGTTTGTTTCCGGCGCAGGTCAGGAAGCAGGTGGCAAAATGGAGACCGCGGTCCGGAAAAGTCGGCACTTGCCCTCCCAAAGCATGTCGTCACTCTATATTCCGTGTCACGAGAAGTTGCGTGCAGTACAGGTAAAGGCAACACCGGGCAAGGGGAGAACGGGCAAGCACAAGGAAGGCTATAGAGGAGGAGAGTAACATCCTCTCCTTTCTAACGTTCCTAGTTCTCTGCCATTCTCCCCTCGTCCTCCATTGCCCTCCTCTCCCTTCCCGCCTTCCTTGTGCTCGTCCTCTCTTTCTTCGCCTGGTGTTGCCTTCGCCTGTACTGCACACAACTGTGACAC
The DNA here is from genome assembly GCA_013358835.2 of Ixodes persulcatus. Classification (NCBI taxonomy): domain Eukaryota; kingdom Metazoa; phylum Arthropoda; class Arachnida; order Ixodida; family Ixodidae; genus Ixodes; species Ixodes persulcatus. The sequence continues at coordinate 28,629 of JABSTQ010010141.1, forward strand.
GGAGTATAGCAAGGCGCATCAAGCGAGCAACATTGAGGCACTCTAACTCAAAAGATTTGTATTTTCTTTCATCAAAGTTTCGCTTAGTTTCACGCCATGGTTGAAGATATAAACCCGCACGAGGGGTAAAGCGAAAAGAAAACCAGCCCTCTCATTTAAAGTTACCTGAAACAATTCTACAAAGTAAATGTGATTTTGTAGTCGCAGTCAAGTGTGAAATTCAACATGTGTGACTTTAATATTTTACGGGCGGCGTAAAAACCTTCAAACAGAAATCATTAAAAAAAATGGCGAGCCAGCGTTTGCATGGGCACCAAAGAAGCGCAAAAAAATACAAAGACTAGGAAGTAGACAGACAAGAGCGCACTCGCAACTGGTTAATATTTGTGAAAACAGCCCTATAGTATATAGCTTCGAACTAACACATCCTCTCTCCTAAGATCTGTTTAACCCCCGTAACAAGAAGGAATACTCATTCCCCGATAAGAAAAGGAAGGTGTCATTTATGCATTTTTTGCCCTTTGCCTGGATTTCCAAGGCCTCATGCAGTTCTCTAGAAACCCTATCCGGGTTTTTAGCAAGAAACCTGGTGTCGCCAAATGACGGGACACATGGACAACGAGTACAATGAGTGGGAAAATGTCCCGATGGAGTGGCTTTCGTCGCCGCGGCGTGTTCACGTGCACAATCATTGAAACACCTTCCCGTCTGGCCAATATAAGACGAGCCGCATGACGTTGGAATTTCGTAGGCAACACCTGCAATACACTCCGTGTATTTTGTGCGGTGCCTGGTATGACGGAGATTTTTCGGTACAATGGGATTGTTGTTCCTACGGCACAGCCGCCCAGCTTATTGGGTGCAGTGAACACCACAGGCACATCGTAGCGCGAGGCAACTTTCTTAAGATTATGCGTGACTGTGTTCATACACGGGATTAACACCGGCCTCGTCGTATTCCTGTCGCGGGGCTGCCTCTATAATCCTTTAATGTCCTTTACCCCGCCCTCTGCCACCTCGATCAGAGTGGCCTGAGGGAAACCCGCTCTCATAAAGGGATTGTCCGGTCGAAACCGGAAGTACTTAAGTTCTTGCGCTCGTTACGTCGAGGGAGCCTTCATGTAGACAAACGTCATTTTTATTTTGATATGTGACCTCCCGTTATTAATTAAACCTTTCATGAGCCTATGTACGAAACTGCACCCCGAATTTCGCCAGTGTCAATGGCTGACATCCGTAGGTGCTGCGTGACGTCACAAAACGCAAAGGTTTGTCGGATGGTTGGGATAGCAAGCGTTGGTCGATGGATGTCTTGTATTTTGTTTCGAATTATATAGGCTCCTAGGCTGTACCCTACTTAAATATATGGTTCTTTTAATGCAGTTCCCAAGCATGTGCAAAAAAAGTCACGCCTTTTAGCAGGAAATTACTGGCACACAGCCATAAGCTTCGAGCAAACGTATGCCGTTTCGCGCAAACACAATTGCGACGGCCACCGATCGAGCTAGGGGCGCTTGCAAAGAAAAGGATGCAGATTTCGCCTCTGAAGCGGCACCTAAGTACACGAAGCGGCATCTGGGTACACATGTCAGCGGATCCACTGGATCGGTGATGAGGCTGCGGGTCGTTCTCTCAGAGGCGATGTCCACGGGTCGAAGACAAATGGCGAATCGTTCAAATGCATGTCGTCACTTGCCTTGGACGAGCTGGTGAATCGCAGTCACACTCCATTTTCACACGAGGGTCAAACAGAATCGGGCTGCACGCATGCTAAATACAACTTCTGGTATCATTTCCAGTTGGCCTAGCTGTTGGTTTCGGTTTCGCTGTATGATCAAATTGATTGATCCGATTTGGGCGAGGAGTGGATGGACGTAGTTTAATATCGTTGGCGCAACATCACACCTCAGCTTACGAGCCTTCTGACCGCTTAGAGCTCAGCTCGTAGCTCTCTTCTGTGAGATGATTGCTGCATAAACGGGATCTCGACCTGGACGGGAACCTAGTCCTTACGCACGGCGACGATCCCCTTCGCTCGTCACCGCACGTATCGCGGAAAAGTGTGGAACGTCATGTCTTGGCTTGCATGTGCTGCCCGGTGGTTGTGGCACCCAACCGCGCAACAAAAATCTCACCCAACTACGAAACAAGTCGAGCACAACAACAAAAACGAAGCACGCTGAGGCAGACAAAATGCTCGCTTTGTGTTTTGTGACGTCAGAGCTTCAATGTTGCCAACGAAAGCAGCGTTTACGCTAGACTGCGATTGGAGCAGCATAAATTCAATTACTCACGCAGAGGGGCGTATAAAATTCAGATATTGCACGTACGATCCGTCTCGAGGCAATAACAATGATATTCAATTGTTTTCTCGAATAAAAAATTTGACCGGACAATCCCTTTAAGTAGTCGTTGCCCATGTGTCCCGTCATTTGGCGACACCAGGTTTCTTGCTAGGTACCCGGATAGGGTTTCTAGAGAACTGCAGGAGGCCTTCGAAATCCAGGCCAAGGGCAAAAAATGCATAAGTGACACGTCCCTTTCCTTATCGGGGAACGAGTATTCCTTCTTATTACGGGGGTTAAACAGATCTTAGGAGAGAGGATGTGTTAGTTCGAAGCTATATATAGGATTGTTTCCACAAATGAAGACTCAGTTGCGAGTGCGCTCTTTATTGTCTACTTCCTAGTCCTTGTATTTTTTGCGCTTCTTTAGGTGATCATGAACCAACTGGTCCAAATTGCTACCTTAATGCTTTTTGCATGGGCACGTGGAGAGCCTAAATCGCTAGCTAATTCGCCAAACTTTAAAGGAGTTTGTTCCGAAGACCGTTTAGATGCCCGTGAAACCGACATATAAATTGCTAGGAGGATATCATAAGAAGTTATCATGGTATAATAATTAACGCGGAAGAAACGAGTCTTTAATTTGTGTGCACTAGCGCTCCCGCAGTTTTTCTGGAGCATCAATCTATCTCCGTTTCCACCGGGAACAAAATGAGGAAGGAAGTGTCATATTCATTTGCGATAACGAAGCAGCTCGTGCGCGACCAATAGCTTTGCTTCGGTCTGTGCTCCACAATTGGCCAGACATTCACTATGACATTTTCAGTTTGATTCATTTTGCGTTAATCGAAGGAAATTAGAGTAATATCAAACTTACAATTTTGACTATGTTGGTTTTATGGATGTGATGACTCAAAGCTACCGTCGTATTTTTTACACACTGTGCACTTATGGTACAGAACAGATGATAAGCGGCCAGGAACTCAGCTCGTGATGTCACGGCGAGAAAAAATCTTGGTCGTGACATCACGGAAAGGAGCCATAAGAGAGAGCCGTCACAACATCTTCGGGGTTAATAACTCTCCTATAAATCTGTCAAAACCTTATATCTTTTTTTTCTTTCTTGTACCACTCAGTTCGAACCGCAAGGCATTGACTGTAGTCGCGACTGATCGCAGCCTGATAAAGAACTCATTCAAAAGCGTGGTAAATCTTTATCTCGTTGCAGTTTTATACAACAAGTGTTTGGTAGTATAAGTTTTTAAAAAGTAAAATGTGCCCAAAAGTTAAAAGTGTAACACAAAACTGCAGTAGGCTTAATTTAGCGTGTTTACGTACCGCTGAATTTAGTGGAAAGCGTTTCCCCGCCAAATCTAGCGGGCAACCTGAATTGGCACGATAAAGTTTTATACATTTAGCGGATTTTACGTAGCTCCCAAGCTCGACAAAGCTCATAAATAAACACTCAGCCCAGCTCAAAACCCACTGAAGATACCGTGTGTCGAGATTTCACTCATAGGATTATAAGAACTTTTTTTTTTTCTAATTTTGTGACGAACCTACTATGTGGGTTTTCATGAAACCTACAATGTCAGTTCCTTTTTGTTTTCCTATAAAAACGCTTCGTAGTATGCCCCCCTTGTGTAATTTTTTTTAATTAATTTAATTTAATAGATACTGCAGCTCTCAGTTGAAAGCCTTAGCAGGAGTGAAAGTTTTCATAATAACATCTACATAATGAATACACACACAATATCTCATGAAGTGCGTTATCAAAACTGGTGAGTGATGAAAGCGTGGCAATTTCATTTGACAGTGAATTACAATCTTTAATTGCCCGTAAGGGCCCTCGGGGTGCAATACTGTAATACATAACGATGACAAAGAAATTGTGCTGTGCTTATGTTTAGACAGCTAGTCAGCCCGAATGGTATAGTTTGGCACCTCCGTTGTAAATGATAAATTTAGACAGTGACGGCCACTGGACTGGCTTTAATGTGCATCACACTGTCGTAATGCACGACCGCACGCCGGTACGATGCTCATTCAGATGAAAACGCGCAGGGGTGAACGTGAATTGTGCGTGGATTTGCTGTAAACGACTTGCCTCGTCCGCATGCCGCTCCTCTCAAACCATCAGGGCAGGGCAGAGAACAGGCTCCTGTTGCTGGATCACATTTGGAGTGCTCGGGGCATGTGCAGCTCTTGGAACACTTCTTTCCCCACGTAGCCGCTGGGCATGGCTTTTGGCATCTCTGGCCCGTGTAACCGTCGAGGCAGATGCATTCGCCAGTCTGCATGTTCATCCCAATACAGCGTTCGATCGCACGCTCGTCCAGTTAATCCATGAGCTGAGTCAGTTTTTTTTTTATTTTTGCTAAATGAGTTTTTATAAAAACATAGGCAATAGGTGGATGATTGTGCCCCTGCCAATTCGTAACTCCAGAGGAGGCCACGCCACTTAGCGGAAAATAGGTGAAATATAGGATCGGAAAGCCACCGCTTTTTAAAGTGCACAGCGAACATTGGCGCGGACTGGCGGCTGAAACGTGAAACAGAGGAAAGGCGATGAAATGCACGCCATTGGAGTTGCAAAAAGATGCAACTCCAATGCAAATTGGAGTTGCAGCTTGCAATGCTTGCAAAAAAGAGCTTCATACAGAGTGATTTATCTGGTTCTGCACCTAGATCTGTTTAATAATACCGCAACATTTGTTTATGAGGAATATACTACAATAACATATTATAAGTATACGTTATGATGGGTCGTCCAGTAACGCAGAAGAACGATATATCTTCCTTAGAGATCATAATGATGCAATTTCAGGCTGAAATAATCTTTGTTCTAGGAACAATAACCACCCGAAGTAACACAACCCGAGATAACTTTTAGAGGCATTTTAATTTTGATTAATTCTCACATTTAGAAAACTGCACATTCATTCTAAGGAACTGAACATCAGTTATGTATCTGCTTGAGGACATAGAAAGCCCTCACGAATAACGCTAGACTGGCCAAATAAGTTCCATGAATAGCCGCGCTAAACACAATATTTAAGCATAATGTAAATAGAACATTAAATAAAAAAATTGATTATGATAAGTCTGGATCAAGTAGAAACAGAAAGGCAACTGTTTCAAGTCACCCAGTGTATCTGAGGCATGTTTTTGCATTTTCACTAAAATAGAACAATTTTATACAAAGCGAAAATTTAGTTATACGATATTATTAGGTGCTAATATATTTTACGTCCGTCCAGTGCTCTAAATAATACAAAACAAAAAGAAAAGCTTTGACCTTAAAGGGAAACTAAAGCAGTTCTGTATTTGCGAGAAAAAAAAAAAACAACACTTCAATGGTCTTTCTTCAGCCTCGAGGATTACGAATATCGAGATTATTTTTCAATTTGTAGCACGGAGGCTGCAGAAAGTAAATTTTAAAGTATCGCCGAAGTCCCTCCTTCCCAGGGCATGACGTCACAGAAGGAGTTTTCGGAATTTATTAGACCAGCAATCGAGGCCACATTCGCAGAACGTGAACCACACGAGATTGGACAGAACACAAACAGCAACAAGGCACAGGCCAAGAACACTAACGAGACAACAGAGACGACCACGGGTGATTGGGAACGAGCAGAAAGTAAAGTACCTGCTGGAATGGCGACAGGCCCAGATGTCAGAGAAATGAGATTACTCAAGACACTGGGAACAAGACGCAAACTAAAGTTAAGAGAGGCAACCGATCAAATAATAAGGGGGGGGGGAGAGAGAGAGGTAGCCAATGGTTGGAAACTAAGCAAAATGAGATTACTATATAAAGGCACAAGAAATAAGGATAGCAGTAACATCATACCGCCCAATAACAGTAACGTTGGTCCTGTACAGACTAGCGATACAGGTAGTAAAAAGAAGAATGGAAGAACGGGAAGAAAACATTTTAGGTGAGCTATAGAGCGGGTTCCGAAGAGATAGAAGATTAGATAACTTGTTCATCATCGCTCAATGCATAGAGGTGGCACGGATGAGTAAAAAAGGTTATGGATAGCATTTCTAGAAACTAAAGGGGCGTACGACAATGTGATTCACGAAAAACTCTAAGTACAGCTTAGAGAGTATGATTTAGATGCACATTTGATTATGCTTTTACAACAGGTATTCACAAATAATAAGGTTGTTATAACATGGGAAGGAGAAATACAGAACCGGCAAAAATAAAAGAGGACTCGGGCAGGGTCGGATATGTTGAGAAGAAGAACACTCTCTGGTGCCTGAAATTCAGTAGCAACAAGTAGGGAATAATGGTTTATAACGATGAGAAGAGGGACCAGCTGAACATTAAAGATGTTTTAGTAGAAGACGTAGAGAAGTCTTGTCACGAATGTCAATGGAAGAGGCGACGAAAACTGAAATAAACTAAACGGTTAATGGGGCGAACTCGTGCCCAAAACAAAAAAAGGAAACAGAAGAGAACAATTGAGCGTCGCGGGCGTCGATAGCGGCGTAACAGCAGGATCGATCGCTGGGGCGAGACTAACTCAGGCTCACCACGCGGAGCACCTTCTGTACCCGCGGAGCATTCAGCCTAGAAGCATTTGCAGGGTAGAGCATTCGGCGCGTAGAACATTCGGAACTCGATCAGACGAGAATGTTATCGAACTTACGAGAACGCCAACTTGAAAGAGTAAATAAAAGGGCAGTCCGCTAACTGGAATCGAACCTACACCTTCCGCGCGACAGTCAAGCACGGCAACCATTCGGCCACGCACGCGCTCGCTCAGCAACGCGCGTGGAATTACTCCCCCATTTAAACGTGCATCGTCTCGATGCGACGTGCTGGAAAGCAATGCCGCAAAGCAAAAAACAAAAATGGCAAATTACGTGGACTAGTACAACACAATCCTATCGAGCATATTACAGAACACAATTCACAGCCCTGTCGATCGTAGTGCGGCTTGAGACGTACGACGTGGGCGACTTCCGGTCGTGGAGGGCGGCGTAATGAAGTCCGTGTTCCGTCGGGCATCACCTCATACTTCAGATCCCCGATTCCACGAAGCACTTTGTAGGGTCCAAAGTAGCGTTTCAGGAATTTCTCGCTGAAACCACGGCGGCGATTCGGTGTCCACACCCACACCCTGTCTCCGGGCTGGAAGTGGACGTCCCTGCGACGAAGGTTGTAGCGGCCAGTGTCGACACGTTGTTGGGCTTTAATCTGAAGTCTGGCGAGCTGACGGACTTTTTCTGCCCGTTGGGCAACCACCTGGGCGTCGTAGCTTCCGTCGACAGCCGGTTCGTGTGGTAACATCGCGTCCAGCATTGTCGTTACCTTGCGATCATGCACCAGTTGAAAAGGTGTTTCCCCGCTGGTCTCTTGTACGGCCGTGTTGTAGGAAAATGTGACGTACGGCAACACCTCGTCCCATGTCTTGTGCTCCACGTCGACGTACATGGACATCATGTTGGCGATGGTCTTTTTGAGTCTCTCCGTCAGCCCGTTGGTCTGCAGGTGGTACGCAGTGGTGCGACGATGGCTGGTGTGGCTGAGACGAAGGATTTTTTGCGTCAGCTGTGCCATGAATGATGATCCACAGTCTGAGATCAGAACTTCGGGAGCGCCGTGCTGGAGGAAGATGTACTCGATGAAAAACTTGGCGACTTCCACAGCAGTCCCTGAAGAAAGGGCTTTCGTTTCGGCGTAACGCGTGAGATAATTTGTGGCGACGATTATCCATCTGTTTCCTTGCGCCGATGGTGGGAAAGGACGAAGTAGATACGTTCGATCTGCTGGAATGGTGCGGTCGGGGGAGCAATCGGCTGCAGGAGACCTGCCGGCTTCGTAGGCGGTTTCTTGCGTCGCTGGTACTCGTGGCACGATCGTGTGTAGAGGTGAACGGTCTTCGGGAGCTTGGCCAGTAATACTTTTCTCGAATTTGGGCGAGCGTACGGCTGTAACCAAGGTGTCCGGACGTCGGGTCGTCGTGTCAGGCTTGGAAGATCCCCTCTCTAAGTTCAGCAGGTATTACCAGCAACCATGGCGAGCGTTTGCCTCCAAAGTTCTCCTTGTAAAGTACACCTTGTCGGAGGATGAAGGTCGGCAGGGCTCTCGAGAAGACACAGGGGATAGTACCCCCTCGTCCTTCAAGGTGCTGGATTCGCGCGCGCAACTCAGGATCGTCCCTTTCACGTCGTGCCATGTCATCGATATTCCCTGCGCCTAGGAAGCACTCGTACACCAGCTCATACACCAGCTCGCCTGCACCTTGACAATTTTTTCGTCGTCATCGTCGTCGCTACTACCGGGAGATAGTCTCGACAGGGGCTCTGGACAGGCAGTCGGCGTCGCTGTGCTTGCAGCCTGACTTGTAGGACACAGTCATGTTAAACTCCTGCAGTCGAAGGCTCTCTCGCACAAGGCGTTCTGAAGGGTGCTTTAGGTTCGCAAGCCAGCAAAGCTGATAGGTGGTCCGTGAAAACGCGGAACGGGCTCCCGTACAAGTATGGGCGAAACTTTCCTATTGCCCAGACGACCGCAGGGCATTCCTTTTCAGTCGTGGAGTAATTTATCTCCGCTTTGGACAGTGTCCGACTTGCGTAGACGATGACTCGCTCGGTGCCTTCTTGCAATTGAACCAGTACAGCGCCAAGTCCTGCGTTACTTAGCGCATCTTGATCGAAGTGACCAAGAACCGGAGGAGTCTGGAGTTGTCGTTCCAGCTCGTCGAATGCCTGCTGCTGCTCCTCGGCCCATTCGAACTACTCGGCGTCCTTCGTGAGGTTTGTGAGCGGTGTGGAAATCCTGGCGAAATCCCGAACGAAACGCCGATAGTAGGCACGTAGTCCAAGGAATATTCGCATGGCCTTGTCTGTTGGCGCTGGAAATGCTGCGACGGCGTGAGTCTTCTCTGGGTCTGGGTGAACGCCTTCGTTACTAGCCACGTGACCTAGTAACTTCAGTTCGTCATAGGCGAACCGACACTTTGACGGCTTGAGGGTGAGTCCGGCGGTCCGTATGGTTTGGAGAAGAGATCGGAGTCGTCGCAAGTGTTCGTCGAAGTCGCCGAAAAACACTACGACGTCGTCGAGGTAGACGAGGCAGCTCTGCCGCTTCGGTACTGTCAGTACGGTGTCCATGGCACGTTGGAAAGTTGGTGGCGCCGTACATAGTTCGAAGGGCCTCACCTTGAACTCGTACAGTACCAACCGGCGTGACGAAAGCTGTCTTCTCTCGGTCCCGTGCGTCGACTTCGATCTGCCGGTAGCCGCTCTTCAGGTCCATCGATGAAAAATTGAGCGACGCCCGCGACACTGTTTTCTTCTATTTCTTTTTTTTTGTTTTGGGCACAAGTTCGCCCCATTAAACTGTTAGTTTATTTCAGTTTTCGTCGCCTCCTCAATTGTCATTCGTGACATTTTTGGTGGAGGTGCGGGGTAACGCTTTCTATGCCAATGAAGCGTACACCTACGAAGACATCCCGGCCAAGTGATGTACTCAGCCCCGGAAGGCTACTCTTCGCAGAAGACACCGACGCCTGATCAAGTCGCCGCAACCAAGACCTACCCCCGCAATTCGGACCACTGCCGCAGAAACCAAAAAAGACCGCGACGACCACCACTCCACCCATCGTTGTCCTACCTGTCGCTGCCCGTACGTCCGCGCAGTCCGTACGTCCGGGCTTACCATGGACGACGTCCATGGTAAGCCTTATGAAGACACCGAGGACTGGCTACAGCAGTGCGAGCGAGTGGCCCAGCACCACCTACGGACGGACGAACAGCGCCTGCAGAGTCTTCACTTTGTGCTCGAAGGAACGGCCAGGCACTGGTTCGAGAATCGCGAGACTTCCTTGATCTCGTGACCGCCTGCAAAGAAGCGCTGAGACGGACATTCATCATCCAATATCGATGGGAGAGGGCCGAGGACCTTCTTCGAATGAGGACCCAGAGCGCAAACGAGACTATCACCAGTTTCGTCGAGGATGATTGCGCCTGGTCACTCGCGCCGACCCTCAAGCCACCGACAAAAAGAGGCTGCAGATCCTGATGCGAGGTGTAAAGGATGACAACTTCGGCGGTCTTGTCCGCAAACCCCCATCTACCGTCGAAGATTTCGTCAAGGAAGCCACGAACATGAAGCGTGGTCCTTTCGCCAGAACCAGCCACCACCAGAGGCTACCTGGCGTCAGTGCGGTTTCGCAGTCCCCTTGCAACCTCGCCCACGGCATTCCGGGCGTTCGTGAGCTTATTTGCGACGTCGTCCGCGAGGAGCTTAAGAGCTTCTGCCGACTGCTGAACGCCCGGCCTCAACCTCCATTGCCGAGCTTGTTAGAGACGAGGTTCAGCGAGCGTTCCAATCAGATGCCCCTGTCACCGTGGCCGCACCCTAAGAACCGACGTTGGCCTACGCCGCCATGGCCTGACGACCGCCGCAAGCTAACCGCCAGGTCACGTCACCACCCCGACGAGACCCTCCGATTCCGCAGTGTCCTCGACGCCAGGAAGGATAAGTTCAGTAGGTCCACCCGAGGCGACCCTCGTCGAGAAAGACCGACGTCCGATCGACGCCCGTTGTGCTACCACTGCGGGGAAGTCGAACACATCTACCGCCGTTGCCCCTACCAGCAAATGGGGCTGCGCGGCTTCCGCCCGAACAACCCACACCCACACTATGGTGAGCGACCACACTAGATAGAAGGGTACCTTCGGCGACATCAGCCGCCCCCGCCTGCACGACGCCGCGGGTCCTGGTCGCCGTCACCACGACGTCCAGCTTCGCCGATACACCGACCCCGACGTGAGAGCCTGTCGCCCTTGTTCCGCCGGGAAAACTAAGCGCGGCAACTCCCGGAGGTAACGTTGTCGTGGACGGACGATGTAAAGAGCCTCCACGAACGCCAAAGCGCTCCCATTCTCCCGACGCCACGCCTCGCAACGACGCTCTAGCATAGGTGCCCAACAACTTAAACGTTGTTATCGACGGCCACGGCGCATCGGCACTCGTTGACACCGGAGCAGACTACTCAGTCTTGAAGTCAGGCTCTCTCGCCGCCTTCGAAAAGTCACGACGCCGTGGGATGGCCCACAGATACGAACCTCTGGAGGACGCCTCATCACGCCTGTCGGAAGGTGCACTGCTCGCGTCGAAATTTACGGCGAGACGTGTCCTGTGAAATTCGTCGTTCTACAAGACTGTTTCAGAGACGTTATTCTAGGCATGGACTTTCTGTGGGAATACGGCGCCGTCATTGACCTTGGAGAAAACATATTGAAGCCTGCGGACACCTGTTCCGCCTTCTGAGAAACTCCAAACTGCGTCATCCACCGTCCGAGTCGCTGCGGACCACGTGAATCTGCCGCCGCGATCAAGCGTTGTCATACCCGTCGTGACCGATGCAGCTACCTGGGCGAAATTGTTCTGGAAGGTAACCTTCAATTGCTCATGGGAAGAAGATTAGGCGTTGCAAGAGGAGTAGCTGAACTTCAGGATGGTCGCACTGTGGCCTTCGTGACGAATTTCCGACAAGAAACGCAACACCTCACTAAAGGTGCAGCTGTAGGCCATGTCGAACCACTCCGAAACTCCACCGAAGTCGCCGCAATTGCTGAAGAGTCATCGCCACCTCAACAAGACTTTACTGTCTCCAGCGCAGCTCGACATTGACCCCAAGCTTACGGGCCCAAAACGACAGCAGCCGAGTGACCTCCCCGCCGAATACAGCGACTGCTTTGCGACGTCGTCGAAGGTGCGCCAAACCACCGTTGCGAAGCATCGCATTGTTACCGAGGACGACGCGCTCCCTGTGCATCGATCGCCATACCGAGACTCCGTAAAAGAAAGGGAGGTCATCCAGGAGCAACTGCAAAAAAATGCTGACCGACGACATAATCCAGCCTTCAAGCAGTCCATGGGCCCCTCCGGTCCTACCGGTTAAGAAGAAGGACGGAACGCTTAGGTTTTGCGTGGACTACCGACAGCTGAACGCGGTGACGAAGACGTCTACCCACTCCCCCGCATAGACGACACACTAGACGGGCTGCGCCACTCTCGATTTTTTTTTAAATAAACTTAACGTTTAAAGGTGCAAACTTGTGCCCAAAACAAAAAGGAAGCGGAAGAAAACAATTCGAGCGTCGCGGGCGTCGATAGCGGCGTAACAGCAGGATCGATCGCTGGGACGAGACTAACTCCGGCTTGCCACGCGGAGCACCTTTTGTACTTGCGTGTGTCTCCGGAACGTTCAGCCTAGAGCAATCGGCGCGTAGAACATTCGGAACTCAATCAGACGAGAATGTTCTCAAATTTTCAAGAACTTCAGGTTGAAAGAATAAATAAAAGGGCAGTCCGCTAACTGGAATCGAACGTAGGCCTTCCGCGCGAAAGTCAAGCCCGGAAACCATTCGGCCACGCACGCGCTCGCTCAGCGTCGCGCGTGGCAGTATAAATACCTAGGAGTTTTGCTGAATGAGGGAAAACAACACTTAGAAGAACAGGAAGAAAATCTGCAAAAGAAAGGAAAAAGACATGCAGAAATTATGAAGTTGTTAGGGGGAATATAAAAAGGAGTCATGGTGCCGGGGTTGTCTTTTGGCAATGGGGTATTATGTATGAAATTTAAGGTCCAGTCGAGCCTAGAGACCCGGCAGAATAGCGTGGAAATAGGCGGAGCGTAAAGTTTTAATTTTTTTTTTACCCGAATTTCTAAAGGTTAACCTGGTGATATCCCACACCGCCTGGTGATAGTTACGAAATTGCCGAGAGCAAGCAGATTGTCGAAGGAGAGAAATCATAATTTTGGTTCTTCATTTCTAGGCTAGGTGGCACAAGCTACCGCCCGATATCAAAGGTGTACAGCCGTTAGCATCCATTCATCCATCCGGGATCGATCGTGACGCCAAATGCTGTGTCCGAGAGCAAACGCTCCCTCCTTGTGTTACGCGCTCTAGTGATAGTGCGCGTCTGTGGTTCTGCGTGTTCCGTCTTATTTAGGCTATTCGCGGCATGCGAGGAAGGGTGGGGCGATTCGGAGATGTGCTATGGTGTGCAATGACACCACAAAGAAATGCAGAAGAGTGACATCTCTCCGGTTTCCGACTGAGAAGTCTCTTTGAATAAAGTGGGTTCATGCAGATCGATGCGAACGCTGGCTCGCAGCGTTCGCGTTGTGCTAGCAAATGGTTTGCGCCGTACTAGAATACGAAACCTTCCACACCATTCTGCTCCTGAAGCGGCGCCTGTGTATTCATGTAGGCGGATCGCAAATGCAGCCGCCCAGGGTGCACCGGGTCCCCCCGGAGGCGATGCCGGAGGATCAAATGCGAAAGGCCAATCGTCTGAAATATCGTAATGAAAATCTTGAACCACTCAATTGCTTGACTCAGACAAGCTGGATCAATCGTAGTTCATTATTTCTCACGTACGATCGCGACGGTCTTCTGGCGGCTTCTGACGCTAGGCGATACAGGCTCAAGCTGCCCATGTACTGATGTTTATTCCATCTGACGTCACAGCGAGATGGGGGACTAGTAAAGCTGCAGGTTAGTTTCACTTTCGAATTTATTGGAGTTCTGCAATAAACGTTTTTGGTATCGTGTTTTCGGGAAATTTACTCACAGTTCTTGGCTCAGTTTCTTGTGCTCGTTTAAAAAATAAGTTTAATTGAAAACATTCAAATTGACGCCGGATCTCGCCTTTAAAAGTTACAATATAACCGAGCCTATGTTTCTTAAATAAATCGTACAGCATTACATGAGACAAAAGTCGCTATAGCGACTTGACGATGTCTCTACCCCTTACAGCCAGCAAAATGGAATGCAGCGTGAAAAAACAACATAAAAATAAATAAATATCAATATAAGTAACTACAAAAATATAAACATGTGGCAAAATAGGCATACACACAAAAGAAAGTGTAAATTGTAATAAAGTAAAAAAACACTGGGTAGGTAAATAAACAGTAGAATAACAAGGTTAAAAAGCACTCTATGCATACATATCATACATACAAAGGCGTTTAATACGGGTCAGAAATAAAGACGCTATAATGTTCACAAATATTAGTAACACTATACACATTCAGGAGCAAAAAAAAAAATTAGTCGCACAATTAATAATTCGGCACATTTTTGTCCCTGTCATTTATTCGGGGTCATCGAGATAAATCCGGAAAATTCACCATATTCAGGAAACACACAGAGGCAAAGTTAAAATGAATATCGACCGTTGTTTGTGCTTTGCTTGTTCTGCCGTAACGTCTTCCTGGCTTGCAGATTATCTGAACGTATTGCCAATGCTGTAAACTTGTGTCTTCTTGTAGCCATACTACGCAATGATTTACTTACGCGGCTCTTGAACCGCGTGGCCGCACAAGCGCAATACGGCTGGTTATCTAGGCGCTATTGTTGAGAACCAAAATCTGGAAAAAGTCTGGATTTATATCGACGGCCTACTAGAGATCAATGCTGCTATGGTCGACTTTGCAGAAAGCGTTTCTGGTGTTATGTTCTACTAACTTGTTTAGTAAGAAAGATAGGTCATATGTAATTAACTGGTTATCATAAGATGATCTGCAGAATGGGATGTTCGAGTTTTCTGTTTGTCTATTGTTATACCCTGGAATGTTTCTTCTGAGATTTAATGAATCAAAAATAGCGAGGTTATTAGTTTTGACCGACGAATTATAAAGTGAAAGAAGTCTGTATTTAAAGAGTGAATTAAGTTTTAGTATTTTTAAATTTGTAAAATAAGTGTCTGTGTGAGTATGATTTGTCTTTAGGTTGAGTACCATGGTATAGAGGTCGAGTCGTTGTACACGATATTGATGAGCAGTATGTTAAGTCCGGCAATATGAATGCATTTCATAATGTTTTTTAAGGTTTATAGGTAAAATATGTCGATATTTTTGATAACATCATTAGCCTTTTTTTTAATTTTTGAACGAATGTGGTGTACATGATGGTCGCAGGTTAGATGCCCGGGAAAAGAAGGCACCAAGAGTCTTGACCACGCTATTTTAATTTGCTTAGTATACAGATAGATATGGGCGGTGATATTTATTGGTTTGTTATCAGATCGAAATATGATATTCTTCGTTATACTTATGTTTATATTAAAATAATTATTATCAGTCCATTTTTCTTAATAACGCTAAATCCGAGTTTGCAGAAGTGATTAGTTGATTGGGGTTGTCGCCCATAAAAATGAGCGTCAGCATATGTTATGTATTGAGCTGTTTCAGAAATATTGAAAAGGTTATTTATGTAAAGATTGAATGAAAGGGCCTAGTAACGTTAGCCTGGGGTACT
Organism: Ixodes persulcatus; assembly: GCA_013358835.2. Taxonomy (NCBI): domain Eukaryota; kingdom Metazoa; phylum Arthropoda; class Arachnida; order Ixodida; family Ixodidae; genus Ixodes; species Ixodes persulcatus. The sequence goes on from JABSTQ010010141.1 coordinate 44,213, forward strand.
CCTGATGAATAGTTTTTGTAGATGATCAAAAATAATCATGTAAAATACACTGTTTTCGATCAAGGAGGTACGTTTTAATTAAATCAGCTGCTTGTCCCCTCATTCCGTATTTCTCCAGCTTTTTTTACTAATATATTATGATTTATGTGGTCAAAGGCCTTTTTTAAATCCACAAAAATTTCAAGTACATACTTTGCATTCTCAAGTGCCTTAAAAATCATTTATTTTGAATATAACAACGCAATTGCCGTGGATTTTTTTTTTTTAAACAAAGTTGAAAGTCAGATGTAATACTATGTTTATCTAAAAAATGTGTTAGTCTTACATGCATAATACGCTGAAGGCCTTTTGAAAACACGGGCAGAATAGATATGGGTCGGTAATTTTATCAATTAATTCCTTCGCCACCTTCACGCACGACGGTTATTTTAGGGTGTTTCATTTGCTTATGGACAGTGCTAATTTCAATTATCTTATTGTGTATGTAGGTTTATACTCGAGCAAGCAAATCTATAACAAATTTAATTGGCTTTATTTAAAATTTAAAAAAAAATAAAGAATAATTGTGATTTCAACTTCTCTGTTAGGGAAGAAAAACAAAGATCCGCTTATATTGGAAGAAAAAAGATTAGTATCCAGTGATTGGGTTATTGGAAATTGGCAACCTTTTACCAGTGTTGTACGGAACGGCGTTCCTGGAACGCGTTCCTTTTAGGAGGAACGAAGGAACGCCGCCGTTCCATTTTGCAACGGTGGAACTGGAACGGGAACTGGTTCCATTTTTACTGAAACGGAAAAAGGAACGGCGTTCTTTTTTTCCGTCCAGCGGGGTAATTTTATCTCTAAGAGATAAATTCTAAAAGTATAAAAACAATATCTTTACGAAGAGCAGGGTTTCTTCAAATGTTTGGTTACTTAGGGTTTATTTTGTGTAGTGTTCGCTTGGTAAGAGTCGGGTGCAGGAGAGGTAGTGGATATTGATTATTTTTGAAGTGCCCGAGACAGCGGTACAAAACGCAAGACGTTTAATCGAAGGAAAAGACACAGAAAGAGGGACGTTTCAAACTCTTTCTCTGCTTCCACGAATCCTCATACAGCCAGAAATCTAAGGCCGACTACAGCCATCACAGAACTTCCACAAAGAGGCCTACAGTTACAACAAAAGAACGGACACCTGACATCGAACGCACCCTTGTATCCCGAATATTGGTCACTTAAATGATACAAAAATGTATCTTTATTTCTTCTCCTCTTGTCCCAAACCTTCAAACTGAACAACGAATCCAAACTTCACGAATAAGGACTACTAGCTTTCAAGACTGACCTTCAAAAGCCTTACCCTCTCCTTTACTTGCTCGTCTTGCGCACACCAACATCGAGAAGCAAGCCGTTGTTATGTTCGAACAAGGTACTCTGTTAGATTGAAACGTGCGAGGTTGTTGTAAAAAGCTCGTGCAATGTGGGGTAACAGCATGCATTTGGCTCGTCTGAATCGCCCCCCCCCCCCCCGCTTCTCCCCCAAAGGATGGTTAAAAGCTGAGGTTTTTAAAGGTAAATATATCAACAAATGAAACCCTGCTTTCGTGTGTCTTCTTCTTCTGTTGCCCTTCCATCGCTGCATTCAAATTCGTATGTTGTCATTTAATGGGATAGATAAAAAACAAAAACAAAATCTTTGCTTGATCTAACTAAATATGGTAATCACCAAACTACAAATGTAACGTATATGTAACGATGCGTTCCATTTTTTAACTGTAACGGGAACGACTTCCTTTTTCACATATGGAACTTGTATGGGGAACGCGTTCCAAAAATCTGAAGGAACGAGGAACGAGCTTTCATTCCTTTTTTTGAGGAACGTGTACAACGCTTCCTTTTAAAAGATTAACAAAGTCGTTAAATGCATTACTCCAGATGTCGCCATGCTATGTAGGGTTCTTTTTATCATTTGTTTTCAGTGTATAGGGTGTAGAAGGCTATTAAGCTCGTTGCATAAAATATCACTTCGTTTAGTCGTTTCCGCATTAAATTTGTTGTAGTAATATTTTGTTTTTGCACGCTTCAATTATGTATTCACTTCATTTCCATAAGCCTTAAACGTTTTTAGTGAATTCAAGTCAGTCTAGTTTTAATGAACTGTTGGAAACTTTGCTTTTGATTCCAATCGTATCCAATAATTCGGGAATAACCCAAGGTTTGCGAGCTTTTTCTTAATTTTCAGCATAGACGTCGAAAATTACTCACAACAATTTCAAACTCGGCGATCATTCTTTGCCGCTAGATATCAACACATTTGGAACGAGAGCCAACGGTATATTCAAGCGTGCCATTGTTTCTCAACCGCAGCAACATGTCGGGTACGTTGCACGTGTGTACGCGAGAAGAACAGCACTGAGCTGCGCAGTTTTTTTTTACTTCTTTTTCGGCAAAGACCGTGAAACAAAGGAAGTGCATAAGGAAATGATCGAAGCGTACGGTGAAAACTGTATGTCAAGAAAAGCAGCGTATAATAAAACGGATGAGCATCACGGTCGTCCAGTGAAGACAGAGAGTCTTAAACGAGCCAACAATATACACTGTGTGAATTAGATAATCTGTGCTCACCGAATTGTGTTGATAGATGTCGTAGCTGTTGTGTACGTTGCTCCCATAAAACTTCCGGCAACATCACGCCTGAACGGCTAAGATTCTACCAAATTCTTATTTGCAGTCTCGCTTCGACTTTATCTCGTATATGGATTCATATTCTTTATTAGTCCACACCAAGCATCAGCAGGATACATTTTTCAAGATTCAATTATCGTACAGTTAAAAAAAGTGACGCGGTGAGTTCGTATGAATAAACTCGTGCAACGTTACCAAGCGTAGAGAAGAGCAGAATGTGGCACGCTCTAATAATTAATCTGGACGCATCGCATCCTGCTGTCTTTGCTCACCTTGGGGTCGCAGCCGGAAGGAGTGAGCGCGACTGCACTTGCACGGCCTGCTGCAACCGGGGCCGTGGGTGAAAGCCGCACAGGGCAGGTTGCAGTGGCGTCCATGCCACCCCGGTGGACACTCGCAGTGACCGAAGTGCCTGTGGCACCTTGCGCTCGGACAGTCGTCGGGACACCTCCGATTGCAGCGAGGGCCAAAGAAGCCTGGGCAGCGAGGTATAGGGTGCTACGAATTTCGGATCTCGCTGAAAAAATTCACGCCTCCACGTAGCAACCTCAAATTTTCATGAAGTGGGTATGTTTAGTAGTGGAGTTTACCTTGTACAATTTCAAGGCGTAGTTCTTGTCCCGCGAAAAATGAAACCGACACCCTTGCCACGGTCAACGGCAGCCCTACGAAGCAGACTGAACGAGGTAGTGAGGGTGGTGCTTGTGGAGCAACCTTAGTAGCGGAGCAAGTAGACGACGCGCACAACGAGCAGACGACACGGCCTACTGAGCGGACGAGTATACTTTTGGTATGTTAGTGTGACTGACTGGGAAGAAGCGCCAATCTACTTGTATAAAAAATAAATGTAAGACAGCTTGTCCCAGGGCTCATACCCCAAGGGTGTTACACCAACACATACGGCTCTCAGATACACAGACACAGAAAATACATACGTAATTAATCACGTACGAGAGAGGAATCATAAGCTATAATGACTCTTCTGCCGCCTTATACACTCGAACATTCAAACATACTCATTCGAGTATGTTTGAATTGCCAATATTGCGCGTAATGCGTAGTATATCTAAGTTCAAGGATATATCTCCAAGTAAGAAGCATTCGTAGAGGCAAGAATCCATCACAAAAGACGCTTAACTAGGTGTAGAACAAAAGCGCGTGGGAAAAGGGATGGGTTGCTACAGGCTAAAATACTGACGCTAAGTACGGAATTTAAAGCAAAAATAAAGGCATCGAAATTCTCCTTCTTTAATGTTAAAATGCAAAACTTCATAAAATATTCACCACGGAGGTTTTGGCGACAACTAACATCAAGTAAAAAAGGAGTTACTAAGGTGATAGTAGGAAATAGGGTTATTGAAAACAAGAAACAAATCGCAAATTGTTTTAATGAATATTTCGTCAGCGTTTTTTCTACTGATAATCATGTCCTACCGGAGTTTTCTTTATTTGAAAATGTGCCCCCAATGAATGACGTAGAAATATCTGAAGAAGGTATTTTTTCTTCACTACTTTGTATCGATGTAAAGAAAGCTGCTGGTCCTGATAATATTCCTAACGAATTCTTATATCGTTACAGTTAATGGTGCTCGAAGTATCTTAGTCTCGTCTTCAAGAGATCGTTGTCAGATGGAACTGTTCTAGATGACTGGAAAATCGCCAAAATAATACCTGTACTTAAAAAAGGCAATATAAGCTCAGTTACAAACTATAGACCCATTTCGTTAACATCTAGTTGTTGTAAATTGCTAGAACACGTCATTTCAAAGCATATAAGAACGTTTTTAGATGCTTATCAAGTACTTGATAGCAAGCAACACGGGGTTCGAAAAGGTTTATCTACCACTACTCAATTAACGGAACTAATTCATGATTTTTCTTCGACTCTTGACAATAGAGGCCAGGTAGACATAATATTTTTAGACTTCCAGAAGGCCTTCGACAAGGTGAACCATAATAAGCTGCTCGTTAAGCTAGAGCCTTGGCTAAAGAATTCCAAACTCCTGCGGTGGACTGAAGCGTTCTTGACTCTTAGAAAACAGTTTGTTAGTACTGTCACGAATGACAATTGATGAGGCGAAAATAACTGAAGAAACTAAACGTTTAATGGGGCGAACTTGTGCCCAGAAACAAAAGGAAAAACGATAACAGCAGAAGAGAACAGAGCGTCGCGGGCGTCGAGGTCGGCGTGACAGCAGAGTCGAACGCTGGGGCGAAACTGAGCCCGGTTGGTTACGCGGAGCCCCTTTTGTGCACGCGTGGGCTTCTGGAACATTCGGCCTGGAACATTCGGCGCGCAGAACATTCTAACCTACAACGAGCAACACGGTTCTCGAAATTACCAGAAATCTAAATTGGAAGAATAAATAAAAGACGCGGCGCTGCCAGGGATCGAACCCTGGGCTTTCTGCGTGGAAGGCACGCGCGATAACCGTTAGGCCACGAGCGCGCTGCTTGCTTAGTTAGCTGCGCTCGCGGCATTATTCCCCCCTTTAAAAAAAGTGCATCGTCCCGATGCACCACAAAGGTAAAACACAAATACACAACAAAAAGATAGCAGAGTCGCGAGCCACACTTCACAGTTCCCAGTTCACTCTTTTACGAGAGTCCAAAGTTCTATCGTTCGTAATACGGCTTGAGCCGGACGACGTGCACCACCTCGGGTCGTGGCTGGCGTCTTGCAGATGGGCGCGTTCCGTCGGGTAGAACTTCGTAGTTCAGATCGCCGAGGCGTCGGATGATTTTGTAGGGTCCGAAATAGCGCTTGAGAAGCTTCTCGCTGAGACCGCGGCGCCGAATCGGTGTCCACACCCATACCCGGTCCCCGGGTTGGAAATGGACGTCCCTGCGACGAAGGTTATACCGGCGTGCGTCGACTCGCTGTTGGTTTTGAATCTTGATTCTTGCCAGTTGACGAGCTTCCTCCGCGCGTTGAGAGATCAGTTGAGCGTCGTCGTTGCCATCGTCGGTTGGCACGTGAGGCAGCATGGCGTCCAGCATTGTCGTAACCGTCCGGCCATGCACCAGTTGGAACGGCGTCATTCCTGTGGTTTCTTGTACCGCTGTGTTGTACGCAAATGTAACGTACGGCAACACCTCGTCCCACGTCTTATGCTCCACGTCGACGTACATGGAGATCATGTCGGCGATGGTCTTATTGAGCCGCTCTGTTAGCCCGTTGGTCTGCGGGTGATAAGCAGTGGTTCGTCGATGGCTGGTGTGACTGAGCCGAAGTACCTCTTGAGTCAGCTGTGCCAGGAAAGATGACCCTCGATCTGTGATCAGCACTTCAGGTGCGCCGTGTCGAAGGAGAATGGACTCGACGAAAAACTTGGCGACTTCCACCGCTGTTCCCGATGGAAGGGCTTTCGTCTCGGCGTATCGTGTAAGATAATCGGTCGCGACGATAATCCACCGGTTCCCTTGCGTCGATGTTGGGAACGGCCCGAGCAAATCCATTCCGACCTGCTGGAAGGGCGTAGTCGGGGCAGATATCGGCTGCAAGAGTCCTGCTGGCTTTGTCGGAGGCTTCTTACGTCGTTGGCACTCATGGCACGACCGTGTGTACAGATGGACGGTTTTCGGGAGTCTTGGCCAGTAGTACTTGTCACGAATCCGGGCAAGCGTCCTGCTGTAGCCAAGGTGTCCAGCCGTCGGGTCGTCGTGGCATGCTTGAAGGATTTCTTCTCGCAGGCTGGTAGGCACAACCAGCAGCCAGGCAGGGTTGCTGGTTCCGAAGTTCTTCTTGAAGAGCACACCTCCCCGCAGAACGAAGCTTGACAAGTCTCGGGCCAGGACTTGCGGAACGGAACTTCCTTGACCTTCGAGGTGGTCGATCACGGCGCGAAGCTCCGGGTCGTCTCGTTGAAGTGCTCCCATGTCGGTATCTGTAACTGCTCCGAGAAAACGAGCGTCATCATCGTCGTCGGTGCTGTCAGGTGGAGATTCGACTGGGGCCCTAGACAAGCAGTCGGCGTCATTATGCTTGCGGCCAGACTTGTGCACAATGGTTACGTCGAATTCTTGCAGTCGCAGACTCCAGCGAGCAAGGCGTCCTGACGGGTCCTTGAGGTTTGCGAGCCAGCAGAGGGCGTGGTGGTCTGTGACCACGCGGAACGGGATACCGTACAAGTACGGACGGAACTTGGTGATCGCCCAGATGACAGCAAGGCATTCTTTGTCGGTCGTTGAATAATTTTGTTCTGCCTTAGACAGCGCCCGGCTTGCGTAAGCAATTACTCTCTCTGCCCCTTCTTGTCGCTGAACGAGCACCGCACCGAGACCGGTATTGCTGGCGTCCGTGTGTATTTCTGTCTCCGCCGACTGATCAAAATGTCCGAGGATAGGGGGCGACTGCAGCCTTCGCTTGAGTTCGTCGAACGCTTGTTCTTGCTCTTCTCCCCACTGGAACTGCACGTCGTCCTTCGTCAGATTCGTCAGCGGTGAAGAAATCTGTGCAAAGTCACGCACGAAACGCCTGTAGTAGGCGCACAGCCCAAGGAATCTACGGACGGCCTTCTTGTCCGATGGCTTGGGGAATTCGGCGACAGCGGACGTCTTTGCAGGATCAGGGCTTACACCCTGAGCACTCACGACGTGGCCCAGGAATTTGAGCTCTCCATAGGCGAACCGGCACTTCGAAGGCTTGAGTGTCAGCCCAGCAGATTTGAAGGCCCGTAGCACGGCTCGCAGTCGTCTGAGGTGCTCGTCGAATTCGGTTGCGAACACGACAACGTCGTCGAGGTAGACGAGACAGCTCTGCCATTTCAAGCCGGAAAGGACGGTGTCCATAACGCGCTGGAAGGTTGCCGGCGCTGTGCACAGCCCGAACGGCATCACTTTAAATTCATACAGTCCGTCCGGTGTGACGAAGGCCGTCTTCTCACGATCTCGTTCGTCGACCTCAATCTGCCAGTACCCGCTCTTCAAGTCCATCGACGAAAAGTATCGGGCGTGGCGCAGCCGGTCCAGGGTGTCGTCGATGCGGGGCAGCGGGTAGACGTCCTTCTTTGTTACTGCATTCAGCCGGCGGTAGTCCACGCAGAACCTCAGGGTTCCGTCTTTTTTCTTCACTAGGACTACTGGGGAAGCCCACGGACTGTTTGAGGGCTGGACAATGTCGTCATCAAGCATTTCCTGAACTTGCTTCTGGATAACTTCCCTTTCTTTCACGGAGACTCGGTACGGTGGCCGATGCACAGGGAGAGCGTCGTCATCAGTGATTATTCGATGTTTCGCAACCGTCGTTTGGCGCACCTTCGACGACGTGGAGAAGCACTCACTGAACTCGGCGAGAAGGTCACTGAGTTGCCGTCGTTGTGGGGCTGGGAGGGACGGGTCGATGTCGAGCTCTGACGGCGTGGTTCTCTTGTGCTGCGCCGGAGAAGCGTCTTCTGAGATCACGGCGATCGCGGCTGAGTCCGGAATTTCCTCGACGAAGCCCACAGCTGTACCCTTTGTAAGGTGCTGCGACTCTTGCCGGAAGTTGGTGACAAGGGCTACGGTACACCCGTCCTGGATCTCGATTACGCCTCTCGCAATGCCAATCCCTCGTCCAACGAGAAGTTGGACGCTTCCTTCCAACAGTGCTACACCGCAGGTGGCTTCTTCGGTCCCGACGGGTACAAAGACACTCGACAGCGGCGGCAGGTTTACATGGCTGGCAAGGACTCGGACTGTAGCTAACGTTGCTTTGGGATTTTCTGCCGATGGGACAGGCTTCCGAAGCGTCAGCTTATTCTCCGCAAGGTCGATGATGGCGCCGTATTCGCACAAGAAGTCCATTCCGAGAATGACGTCCCTCGAACAGTCTTGCAGAATGACGAACTTCACAGGGCAGGTTTCGCCGTGGATCTCAACGCGCGCAGTGCACCTGCCGACAGGTGTGATGAGATGTCCGCCGGCGGTTCGTATCTGCGGTCCGTCCCACGACGTCGTAACTTTCCGAAGGCGGCGAGAGAGTCTCCCACTCAAAACGGAGTAGTCTGCTCCGGTGTCGACGAGTGCTGTCGCGTCGTGGCCGTCGATGATTACGTTGAGGTTATTCGACACTCTTGCAGAAACGTCGTTTCGGGGCGTTGCGGCGTTAGAGTGGGAGAGCTCCGACGATCTTGGAGGATCTTGGCATCGTTCGTCATCGGCAACGCCACCTCCCGGCATTGCCGCGCCTAGTTTTCCCGGCGGGAAGCGATGGGTGACAGGCTGTCTCGGCGAGACCGGCGGAAGGGCGATGGCGAGCGTCGAGGAGATGGTGAACGGAATACCCGGCGGGGAGACGACTCAGGAGACGAAGAGCGGCGGAGGTAGTCCTCGATGTCCCGAGGTCGCTCTCCAAGACGTGGTCGAGGGTCGTTGGGCGCAAACCCTCGTAGGCCCAGCTGGCGGTAGGGGCATCGTCGGTAGATGTGGTCCGCTTCACCACAGTGGTAGCACAGGGGGCGTCGATCGGCCGTCCTCCAAATGTCGGTCTTCCTCGCACCACGCTGCTCTGGGCGTGGAGCATACTGCGGCGCCGGTGCCTCACGTCTGGGAGCTGGCTGGTAGTGTGCTGCGACGGGAGGTTCTCTCTTGGCGGCGGCGGCGTAGGTCAAGACCGGCCGTTCGGGAGCCACTGCGACGGGGACCTCTGGCAAGAGGGCCCGGTGTACCTCCTCGCGAACAGCCTCGGCGATTGAAACAGCGGCGGGTCGTTCTGGAGAAGGGAGCAACCGCTTCAGTTCTTCTCGGACCACATCCCGAATGACCTCCCGAAGGTTCTCGATGCCGACTTCGCCGAGGTCAGGGAGGGAAGATGGAAGAGATGAGGTGGCAGTTACGCCGGCGACTCTCTGATAATGACTCGCCCTGGCCGACAGCGCTCGTTCAATGTTTGTTGCCTCAGCAACAAATTCATCTACGGTCGTCGGTGGATTGCGAACGAGGCCGCCACAAATCTCGCTTTTCACGCCTCTCATGAGGACGCGCAGCTTCTTGTCTTCGGCGGCTCCAGGGTCGGCACGGGCGCACAGGCGCAGGACATCTTCAGTGAAGCTTGTCACGCTCTCGTTCAGACCTTGGCATCTTCTTTGAAGGATGTCCTCGGCTCGTTGACGTCGGTGTTGGTTTGTGAAGGTGCGCTTTAGCTCCTCCACGCATGTCTCCCACGTCGTGAGGGAAGCCTCGTGGTTCTCAAACCATTGTCTTGCCGTTCCCTCCAGTGCGAAGTAAATGTTTTGGAGGCGCTGTTCTGCCGTCCACGCGTTGTAGCGGGCCACACGTTCGTAGTTCTGCAGCCAGTCTTCTACGTCCTCGTAGATTTCACCGTGAAATGGCGTCGGCACACGGGGAACCACAGGCAGGAAGACGTAGGACGGTGCTGCTTGGGGGTTTTCCGTCGACTGGGCCGTGGAGTTCATCGTCGGCTTCGGTTGCTTCTTTGTTTTGTCCGGTAGTGGTCCAAACTCAGGGCGTTGTCCTTGCAGACGCTGGCTTGCCCGAGGCCCTGCCTCTTCCACGAGTCGACGACTTGGAGTGGGACTTGCCGAACGGGTCCTCGGAGGGGTACGGTTGAGAAACATAGAGTGCGTACCCCGCACCTCCACCAAAATGTCACGAATGACAATTGATGAGGCGAAAATAACTGAAGAAACTAAACGTTTAATGGGGCGAACTTGTGCCCAGAAACAAAAGGAAAAACGATAACAGCAGAAGAGAACAGAGCGTCGCGGGCGTCGAGGTCGGCGTGACAGCAGAGTCGAACGCTGGGGCGAAACTGAGTCCCGGTTGGTTACGCGGAGCCCCTTTTGTGCACGCGTGGGCTTCTGGAACATTCGGCCTGGAACATTCGGCGCGCAGAACATTCTAACCTAGAACGAGCAACACGGTTCTCGAAATTACCAGAAATCTAAATTGGAAGAATAAATAAAAGACGCGGCGCTGCCAGGGATCGAACCCTGGGCTTTCTGCGTGGAAGGCACGCGCGATAACCGTTAGGCCACGAGCGCGCTGCTTGCTTAGTTAGCTGCGCTCGCGGCAGTATTGATGGGCATGATTCGATGCTACGAGAAGTTTACTCGGGAGTTCAACAGGGATCTGTACTCGGACCCTTGTTGTTTTTAATTTTTATAAATGACGTCCTTCGTGACATTACTATAAAAGCAAGGCTCTTCGCTGATGATTGCATCTTATATAATTGTATAAGCGATGATAGTGATTCCATCGAGTTGAACGGTTGTTTACAAAAATTTAGCAAGTGTTGTGAAAGCTGGTAGATGTCTTTAAACCTGGAAAAGACTGTTTGCATGTCAATGACACATAAGAAAACCCCTGCGGTGCACAACTACCACTTAAAGGGAAAACCTTTGTCTAGAGTAAACTAATTTAAATACTTAGGGGTAACAATAACCAGCGATCTTCGATGGGACAATCACATTAATAATATAATTAAGAAAGCTACAGGTAAACTTTGGTCATGAAGAAGGTCGTTAAAAATGGCCACTCCGGACACTAAATTTTTAGCTTTTAAAATGATGATAAGACCAAGTATAGAATATGCCAGTGAAGTGTGGGACCCGTACACAAAGAAGTTAGTATTAAAAGTAGAGAGGATTCAGAAATTGGCGCTGCGCTTTATTTTCTCGAAGTATAGAAGGCTAGATTCACCCTCGGAACTGTATTCCAGGGCAGGAATCAATCTACTGGAAGAGAGGCGGAGAAATAAACGCTTGAAAATGCATTACTTGATTTTAAACGGGACGCTTCTGCTGGACAAAGATAGATTGATAAGACACCATACCTCTAGAATTACGCGAAACAAACACACTAGAACACTTGAAGAATATCGTTACGCCAAAAATTGCTTTAAAAATTCATATTTCCCCCGAACGATAAAGGAGTGGAATGCGCTGCCAGAAAGCACTGTTGCAGCCAATACCGTTTCTGAATTTATGAGAGGTCTGCAAAAGTTATTGTAAAATTATGTATTTAAATCTGTTGCTCACAGTGCTTTGTGTATTTCTTTTTTGTAAGTGCGTTTCATTGTGTTTGATAATATAACCGTAGAGTACGCTGGTACTGTATGTTGTACACCATGTTCTGCGAGGCTATTTTATGTTCACTTTTGTGGCTCACCCCTATCATGGTCCCCGTTGTGAGGACTAATGGTATTGTCAAATAAATAAAATAAATTCGAGATCGTTGATAAAACGACCTCGAATAAAGCGAACGTCAGTGCGGCTCTCCAAAACGGTGCTCGCCCTTTTTGAAGAATGAACACCCTTTGTGATACACCTCCCTTCACCGTAGCGACTTTTTATATGCTTTTACACCCTTTAAAAATGAAGGGTTTTCGATGCAACAGAACCCCAGTTTATAAGTAGGGTGTGTATTTTCCGGTTTTAACCGAAAAACACCGATAAACATCCGTCGGTGACGAAAATACAAAATCGGTTATAACCGAAAAACACCGGTGGTTGGATATTTTCGCCCTGGCTAAAACCGAAAAACACCGGTCGAAAAAAACCGACCTAGCGAAACCCTTTCCCCGTAGAGGTTCGTCAAACGTGTTATCTCGGGGATCCTGCATTCTTCGAGTGTCTATACATGGCTTGCACGTGGCGTCAGTCCGCCCTCCTTTCTGGGGGTCAAAAGCGTCTAGTTAACGCAGTGGAAGCTAAGCTCTCACACGCCTTTCCTCCCATTGTGTCTCCCATGGCCCCCTTTTGTGGAAACATTAACGCAGTGGAGGGTACGCTCTCACGTGCCTTTTCCCCATTGTGTCTGGCCAAGTGATGTCGGTGCAAGCCATGTATTCAGAGGTTGCTCTGGTTCCTGGAAGACACTGCCAACATCCGTGTCGTACAGGGCTACTGACCTTTGAGAACTGAGATGCGTTCATTGTTGTCTGTTTAGTTTTCATGGGTTTTTGTTTTGGGGAAACGGAAAAAGGGTTTTGTTGGCGTGGGGGTTTTTCGCTGTATAAAAAAGGACCTTTCTGTAAAAATATTTGCAGGCGTGTTTGAGAAGGCGCGTCCGTCCCACGTCTGTGGGTTTCCTCAACATGAGACGTTAAAGCTTGTTGATTCCTTCTCGGCCTACTATCAGATGATTCAAAGCAAGTGGTTTAGGACTGTTTCCCGAAACATCTCTGATGGCTTAGATTTCATGGATGAATCATCGTTCTGGTTCCGCGTGCTAATTGTTAATCCGTGCATAAAAGTGGAGCTGCCAGAGGGATTTGTGCCTTATGAAAGTATCTATCGGCTGGTCCTCCGAGACGAGCGCATACTGAGTGACCTAGAATCAGAGTTTCTTTGTTACCGCCAGTAGGCTGTGACTAGCACCGTTGATCCAGTGTTATTTTGGAAACTTCATTTACCTGACTGGCCACTACTGTCCCAAGTCTCGCTGGACATTTTGGAATTTCTTGTGTCCAGCGCAAATGTGGAGCGTGCGTTTTCAAAATTGCGGGTTGTGAACCGCAAGGAACGTGCTGCCATGACGGATGCAAGCCTCTCGAAGAATGCTTGCATCTACTATAATAACCAAGCGTGAGAAATAGATGCTTCCTCGAGAATAAGTGTATGAAATATGGGAATAAAATTGGAACTCTCTGTCTGTGATCAATCGCATTTTTTTTTCCACCGATAATCACCGATTTTAGCCTCGTCGTGAGACGCTCCACCGAAATACACCGGTGTTTCGGAAATAAATAAACACCGAAAAACATCCGCCGATTTTTCCCACAAATAAACACCGGAAAGTACACACCCTATTTATAAGTGAGAAGAGTGTATTAGGTCGAAATAAAGGTGCTTCAATATGGTAATCATTGCTGTCTCAGTAAGAGCATTTGACGCCCCAGGGTGTAAAGATTTTTAGTTTGAGCGATTTCCACTGGTTTCAACGCTTATAGTGACCGACAGACAGCTTGAGAAAAGAAGGGCGTGGCGGTCACCTTATTATATATGCGTAGCCAATGAGGTTGCTGCATTAGTCGATGAAAACGCCGAAGGACCAATCACGAATCAAGAAGCGTGAACATGACACTGGCTCTATGTTCGCATTCAGAGGGACGTTCGCTATTCGATCCGGAAAACATACTAAAGTTTAATTATGGATGCTGAGGATTCTGTTGTGCTCGTTTTATTCCAGCAGTGTAACCTTTTGCGCGGACTGGCGTCTCGTCAGGGTAAGTGTGCCTTTTGTTTCTCATCCATACTGTACCAGACAAAGGCTGTCGCGGATGGTGTCGATCAAATTTTCAACTTACCGAAGGGACAGACGTCATCGCAGCGGTGCCGACCAAGCGAGTCTCGGGCGCAGCTGCAGCGTCCCGTCTTGGGATGGCACGCAGCGTCACTTTTGCACAAGCACTTTTCCTCACAACCTGCACCGTATGTCCCCTATAGGAGAGAAATAGCATCGAAAGACTCGTAACTTTCTAAAACGGCTCGTTGTTGTTTATCGGCGCACATCGTTGAATAACCGAAAACTGAAGTTCAAGCAGTCATTGAAATTTATTGTATCCGTTTTTTTTTTTGTCTTTTGGGCGCCACATTGAGAGTACTATATCTGCTCTCGTCTGCTGTATTCACAAATCTTACTCATTCTAGTTTATTGTGCGCTGAAATAAACTCTTTATTAATATTATTATTATAATTTTGAGTCACCTGCAAAAGATGTCTTTATGAATTTTAGCGATTTTAAAAACGTAGTGGTAGGGAAAATGACATAGGGCATCTGCTTTTCATTTCAGTGATGTATTTGTACTTTTATTATTGCAGGTGTTCGTATTACTTGTTTCGTTGTGAATGTATTATGGTGTACCACCGGTAAGGCGTTTAGCTGTTGGTGGTCATCCTCAACTCAAGAATAAATAAATAAATGAATAATTTTTCTCACAAACCACAAAACATAGCAAATGCGTTATCATATTTAAGTGTTTATTTTAGCCACCAACTATGTAAAGGCCTTCAATATACATCGTTCGGGCAGATACATCCCGCACCCGTACCTTGGGACAAGTGTCGTTGCAGGACGCTCCTCGGTATCCAGGATGACAGCGGCAGGTCTTTGCGAGGGAATCGCACTTTCCCTGCTGACAGTCAGCGCACGGGTACTGGCACTCTTCACCAAAGAACCCTGGCGTGCATCCTGCGGCACAGAAACAAGCCAGAAAAGCAGGACATGCATGTCCGTGGATGCCACCAGAACACCGAAAGCTTAAAAAAGGCCTGAGGAGGTTTTTGAGATCTCCTAGATATTGCGATAACTCACTCTGCTGGCTCTAAGCGTCCTATAAATCCCTAAACCATGACAGTACGCGACTGGTTCCCCATTAAAAACGCAATCAATGATCGCAACACACCAAGGTCATGTTTCGAAACCAGGACACACCGAGAAGCATGTTCCGAAACCAGGACCACTGCCAGCCAACGCGGAGCGCAAGTTCGTCTGCTTTTTTTGCAAGGGTTGTTATGACGTCAAAACGCCGAGCTCTGATTGGTTCCGAATGAAGGATAGTGAGTAGACCTTAAGCCAGCTCTGCTCTGAGGTCTACCCACTATACTTCAATTAGAGCCAATGAAAGCTCGGTGTCTTTCTGACGTCACTGTAACTCCTGCGCGACAAGCAGACGACTTGCTATCCGCATAGCGAGCGAAGGATCCACGCGCCTCCAACCGGTGGAACCGCGGAGTGATATCTCTAATGCGCACAGCTCGTTGCCTGTGCAACCCGGACTACGAATCAACCCAGCGAGCGCGCGCTCGAGAGCTGACGACCGGACACATCACTCCCGAAAACGACAAAAAAAAAAAAAAGTATGGTGCGCTGTATTTAAGACGATTATTGAAGTATTTGTATCCTCTCCGCGAACAATACTTTTAGACTACTGTTATTTACTTTTGTTATATACAAAATTATCCACGTTTTGTAAAAACAACGTTTGCAATCTCATCGAAATGTCGCGTGTTCATCGGTCCTGGCTGCCGGAACAATGCTATCGCCGGAGATGGCCTCGGCGAGTTCAATCTTTGATTGCTACTTTAATAGGAAAATCGGCCGCGCATCGTCATGATTTATGGATTTCTAGGATGCTTTAGAGCCAGCCGAGTGAGTATCGCCATATTTAGGTGATCTCAGAAACCTCCTCAGGGCTCTCTTAAGAAACGCAAGGCGGATCGAGACCCGAGCGTCGTACTATCGCTGCGTTGCCAACGAGATGACGGCATTAGTCAATAAGAACGCCAAAAACAAATCACAAAGCGAGAGAAGAGCAAGTATAATAAGCCATGCCCTGCTTTCCTTAAGCTGCAAGTGACTAGTCTACAATAAAAAAAATCCTATGCGAGTTTAATTTCTACATAGTATGAAAACAGCTAGACAAGGCTAACAATAAAAGAACCCCATGGCTTTTGTGCAGTAAATATAGCATTTGCTCTTGCAGCTTTTTTTTTTTCGGAACGAAGGCTCTAGATCCTAGGAGCAAACAATCTTCCTAAACGCTGAGTTCAGTCAGCTTTGCTGGAAACGGAAACCACTGCGGACCTCCTGGGGGTTGCTACGAAACCATTGTGTATCTATCACTTGTAACAATACTAGGTCTGTTCCGATATGCTGGGCAACGACTGCAGCAGAAAGAATCAGGAGGTACGACTCTTCCGGCATAAGAACAGTCAGATGGTCTCAGAGCCTATAGGTTGTCTACGGGCAGTGTTAAACGATTCAAAGCATCGGCGTTGCCTATGCTAGAGACGGGCCCGTAGACCAACTTTCACTTGTACGTTGCTAGTCTAGCTGCCCAACGTATCACTCGCGGTCGTCCTCTCTCTAGGATGAACTTGTCAGAGCTCAAAACCACAATAAGAGGGTTGTGGTCAGTAATGGCTCTAAACTCATTGCTCCAGACAATGGAACTTTGTTGTTTTGAAGAGAAACTCCAAGTCTTTCTTCTACAGAGGGTTCTAGTTCTGCTTCTGTAGCAGCAACGTTAATCCCCTCTCTTAGATTGAAATGCTGCAGCAGTTGAGCTCTTTGCTTTTTGAGCTCTTTGCTTTTCTGAAATTGATTCTTTTATTGTACCTACCATCCGTTTGTACAGATGGTTGTAGTTCTGCTCATCTAGCAACTAAGATAATCCCCTTCCTTTGATTGAAGTACTGCAGCATTTTAACACATGTCAAGAGCTCTCTGCTCTTCTGAAATGGATTCTCCTCTGGTACCAACCATCGGTGACACAACGGCGGAAAAACTGAAAACAAGTTAGGAACAAAATGCCTGCTGTATTTGGTGGCAGCAGCGGCAGTCAACAGCTGTGCTTACTCTGCACTGCACTCTTTAACACAGATTCTACAACTTCGGACCTGCCAGGACCCTTTTCGGCAATCAAGATCTCGCCGCGGGACCTACGTTTGCTTCGCCGCACGTGTACCATCATCCTAGGCTGCTGACGTGGCTTGTGCGGTGACGTCTGTGTCCCAAGAACTGTGGTTGGCTAATCCACCAGCGCGCCGGCTTCATAAGCGGTGCCCGCAACCACCGGGCCTTCATTTGGCGGCAGCAGCGGCAGTCGACAGCTGTGCTTACTCTGCACTCTTTAACACAGGTTGGTGCATTAGCTCCTTGCTGTAATTCTTTTCTTGTTTTTCCGCTGCTGCTGCCACAGTGAAATTACATGTCCGCTTTCGAAATGCCTGCCGAAATCGCACAATTTTAAAGGACTTCAGGCAAGAAATGCGCGACATGAAGGCAATAATGTAAAAATAACTTAAGAAAGAATACAAAGACCTGAAGAGCTCGATAGACTTTGTAAATGAGCAGTTTGAAAAAATGTCAAAACGTTGCGCAAAACTCGAGAGGGAAAACGCGGCACTGAAGAAAGCAAACGCTGCACTTTCCACGGAAAATGCTGCGCTCTCTGAGGAATCTGCATCGCTCAAGCAACAAGTGGTTAGCTTAGAGCAAAGACTAACTGATCTCGAACAGTATTCGAGGAACCGAAACATTGAGATCAAGGGCCTTCCACTTGCTGAAAACGAAAATCTACCCGAAATCCTAAAAAAACTCGGCGATGTCGTCAGCGAACAAGTCGCTGACACTGACATCGACGCTTGCCATCGCGTTCCGAGGAAAGACGGAGGCTGCCCGAACCTTGTCGTTCAATTTCATTCGCTAGCAAAACGGGACGCGTTGATCGAAAAGGCTCGAAAGAAGCGAGTTTGTACCTCTGACTTAGGCCTCTCAGGCCGGTCTCCCGTCTACGTAAATGACCATCTATGCCCTGTTCTCAAGAAACTGCTCGGTCAGACTATCGCACGACAGAACGAGAAACACTGGAAGTACGCCTGGTCAAGGAACGGCAAAGTCTTTGCAAGGAAAACAGACACATCGCGTGTACTACGTGTTACTTGCGTTCCGGATCTAGATAAGATTGAGTAGATGTTGGCCTCAAACATCGTCCTTGATGTGGTGAACTGATATGTCTGACAGTGTGCTATCCCCATCTGACGTAACGGATCTCTATCGATCTAAGAAAAAGTGCACATCTTTTTTTCATTTGAACGCACAGTCTGCTCGCAGTAAGGACGATGACTTGCAGGCACTGTTTTCTTGTTTTGGTTTTTGTTTTGACGTTGTGATGCTATCCGAAACGTGGTATCAGCAGGACTCTGAAGTTTTTAAGATGCCTGGTTACGATACCCAGTGCCTGAACCGCTTTGTCAAGAGGGGTGGTGTGGACATAGTTCAAGATTTCACCAAAATAAGAGATGATTTAGAAATCTTAACCGTCATTTGCGATCGAAATGTATTTGCTGTACTATACCGCCCCCCCCCCCCCTCCCCCGGAGGACTCGTATCTACTTTTCTTGCGTTTCTGGATGACTTCGTGAGTTGGGTTAATCAAAATAACTTCAATATGGTTTTAGGTGGCGATATTAACATTAACATGTTGGACGCGACAACATCACAGTGTGAACTGGTAAGATTATTAGAGTCAAATGCTTGCATTAACACCATTACTGGGCCCACTCGCATTCAGAATGGTTCCGCAACGCTGCTTGACGTTTTTATTACAAACGTAGATGCTGAGAAAGTGCTCTCCGGTGTGATAGGTGCTGATGTCAGTGATCACCTGCCCATTTTTCTGATAACGTATCAGGAAGCACTAATAAAATCATCTAAGCAAATGCACCACGTAACATTTCAAGATATCAATCCACTTACATTAGAAACATTTTACAACGAGCTATCACAGATTAGCTGGGAAGTAGTTTATAGCCAAAAAAACCCTGAAGACGCCTACGACAAGTTTTTGTCTCTGAAGACGCCTACGACAAGTTTTTGTCTTTATTTAAGTCAGCTTATATGAAGTTATTTCGTTACAAAACATCACGAAATAAAAAGGGAAAGCCTTGGATAACAAATAATTTATTACAACTTATAAAACAAAAAGATGCTCTTTTTGTGATGTTATGTGGCAAAGACTGAACGCAGTACTTGGTCGTAAGCAGCAGCATACACAGTCTGTTCAAGAGCTTATATTAAACGGGCTACCAGTATCAGGAACGCTGCTGGCTGACTCTTTCAATAACTTTTTTGTATCACTGGCCAACAGCACACATAATCCACTCAGCCTTGAATACTTAAAATCCAGAAACCGTGAAAGCGCGTTTCTAAGACCTACTGACGCTGACGAAATTCATCAGATATTTCTTTCCTTCCGAAACAGTAGTTGCTGTGATGCCGATGATCTGCAAAATTCGCCCAGTTAAACACGTCTTAGATATAATTTGCCCTGTTTTAGAACACGTGTATAATCTTTCGCTTATGTATGGCGTATTTCCAAAACATATGCAGTTAGCTAAGGTGAGCGTCCTATTTAAAGGGGGTGACAAAAATGAATTATCGAATTATAGGCCAATATCAATTCTTCCCGTTTTTTCAAAGTGCCTTGAAAAAATTATTAATCTTAGAATGACTTCATTTTGTGAAAAACATAGCATAATAACAGACTTTCAGTTCGGCTTCAGAAAGGGTCGCTCAACAGAGGCAGGACTTCTGACTCAAAAAGAACTTATCATCTCTGCAATAGAACACAAATTACTCACACTAGGGGTATTTATAGACTTTTCGAAGGCGTTCGATAGAATAAACCACGAGACCCTACTAAGAAAACTCGAAATTTATGGTTTTCGGGGGATATTTTTAGATTTATTGAGAAGTTATCTTGAGTATCGCTGCCAGAAAGTTGTTATAAACAATAAAACGTCAGGTATTAAACCCATTCATTCTGGGGTACCCCAAGGTAGCATCCTTGGACCGTTGTTATTTAACCTTTATATAAACGACATAACATACATTGACGATAATACCCAATTTGTTGTTTACGCTGACGACACTAGCTTATTTTTTTAAATCTACAAATACTAAAGAATTAATTGATCATGCAAATAATGTGCTAAGCAAGCTAGACAAATGGAGAATATACAATTCCTTAACCATAAACACATCTAAAACAAAGGCTGTAATTTTTAGGCCTAGAAACCAGAAATTAAATGTTGAAACCAATCTTATGATTGGCACCTCAAATGTGGATATTGTTCCTTCAGTAAAAAACCTAGGAGTGTTCTTTGAAGAACATTTAGTTTGGAATAGACAGATTGAGATGGTTGCAAATACGAGGGGCGTTCATAAAGTTCGTATTATCGGCACAAAAAATTAAAGAAAACGGAACAAAACAGGCATCAACATGAACGCGCGTCCCTCTAGTTTCCGCACAGTATAAACATCGCATGCTATAGTAGCTCGGAACGCCGCTGGGGAGTCGAAACAAAAATGGCACCGCCCGTCGGTGCCGAGCACATGCAGTGATCCGTTTTTTTTCATTTAAAGGAAAGCAATGCCAAGGATATTCATTCCAATCTGGGAGCGTTGTTCGGGGACAACGCCCCAGTTTACGACACTTTTGGTTAAAGGGCAGAGACGCTTCTAGTGTGGCCAAATAAGAGGAAAGCATTTCAAGGACGGTGACCAAGTGATTGCTGAAGTGGAGCGATTCCGTGAACGCTCAAGACGAGTAGTTCTATGACAGTGGCCTCCGGCATGTGGTGCATCGCTGGAAAAAGTGGGTACCTTTTGGTGGTGAACATGTAGAGAAAGTCTCAACTCCTACTCGAGTTTGATTGCTGAATCTCTATTCCTTCGTGACAATAATACGAACTTTATGAACGCCCCTCGTAAACTTGCCCGCGTTGTTGGAGTTCTGACAAGGCTGCGATATTCTCTACCAACTAGTATAAAATTGATTATTTACAACTCACTTTTCCTCTCGAACATCACCTACTGTCATTTAGTTTGGGAGAACACAACCAGGGCAAACACTTCAAAAATATTCTTACTACAGAAAAAAGGCGTTCGCGCTATCTCTAGTTCAGCCTACGATGCTCACACAGAACCACTTTTTAAGTGTCTTAATGTTTGTGCTGTACAGTTTTTATATAATGACTTGCTGCTCAAGAGATACTATGTGGGAAAAAAACAAAATAACAATTTTATTGAGCAATTATCGAAATTAAAAAGTGAAATATACCCTTTGCACGTACAAATTACGGTACTCAATCAATTCTTTACACAGTGCCATCATTACTCAATTCCCACACTCATTAGAAAGTAAATTTGTTTTTGATGTTATTACGTTTCGTTTTATACAAACTTGTTTTTCCGGTTTTTGTTTTGTTTTCACTGCATTATTGGCCTAACATATGCTAAGTTCTGTTTTGCAAACTGCTGTATAGATTGTTACTTCTTCCTTGTTTACTATTGTATAATAGCCGCTGTCGCTAATTAGATCAATCGGGGGCACAGACATCGTCAAGCCACACTCCAGTGGCTTTTTGTCTGTGCTCCCGACATCACCATCCTTGTACGATGTGGTGTCAAATAAATTTGATTTGATTTGATTTGTATCTGATAAGCCCAAAATAATATTTAAGCTGCTTGGGGTCGACTGATCGTGGAGCATTCATGACAGCTTTAACTTTCTGTGGCGTTGGTTAGAGGTCTCCGCGTATTGTCATCATAATATCATCAAAATGCACAAGGACATGGGCCATGTCCTGCAGCAGGTTGTCCAACTCTCCCTGGAAGATTGCAAGGGCTCAGGACATTTCGATTTGTAGTCTGGTGCATTGGAACAGACCTTTCAGGGTATGGATGGTGACAAGCTTTTGGAACTCGGGCTCGAAATTTACCCGTTGGAATTCGTCCTTCATGTTCACTTTGGTGAATTTTCTTTAACTTGGCCCATATATGTTTTAATTTTAGAACTGCGCACTTCTCAAAACGAATGCGGAATTCACAGTGACCTTGAAGCTCCCGCACATTCTTATACAGCGGTCGCTCTTCAGGACAGGCACAATGGGTGCTTACTACCCACTTTGATTTTTTTCCAAGACCGGTGGTTCCGTGACGAGCCGCTGCAGATTGTCAGCTACCTTGTCTTGTAGCGCAAACAAAATGCTGCGAGGTTTGAAGAACGTCGGATTTTCTCCTTCTTGAACTGCGATCTTTGTTTTCGCACGTTTAGGCGCGCCTAGTTCGTCGGAAAAAAAAAGACCTTCCTTGTGCTTCTCTAGTAGCGCGTCAAGAGTGGGAATGGAAGTATATATTGTCACAAGTGGTGACCAAAACAACAATAAATAAAAAGGAAGAAACAAACGTTTAATGTGGCTAACTTGTGCCCAAAACAAAAAGGAAATATAAGATAATCAGTTCAAGTCAAATCAGTTTATTTTTTGCCACAAAAATACATTCATGACAAGGGCGCTGGAAAAATTGACCGCATCTCTACGTGGTGAATGATGTTGATTGGGGCGAAGCTCTGGTGGTGCGTGTCTGCGTAAACGCAGAGCCGCAGCATGCCGAGCCTTTCGTTCGTTTTCATTCATGTCAGAAAGAGAATGTGTGGTATGGAACGGGGTTATATACGCATTTGTTCATTTGACCGCAGCGCCCTCTCGTCTATAAACGTTGAGCTAATGCATGCAAAGTTTAACGCGATTATATACGCATTTGACCGCAGCGCCCTCTCCTGTGTAGACGTTGAGCGGCTACATGCAACGTTTCATCCATGACATCCCCAGCTCTTGAGTCACTACCACATCTCAGAGCCCCCTACTCATCCCGCAGTCTTGGCCTAGTGGTTAAGGCGATGGACTAGAAATCCATTGGGGTCTCCCTGCACAGGTTCGAATCCTGTCGACTGCGCAAACATTATTTTTGCATAATTTGTTTTTCATCTTTTTTTGTTCATAATTTTTTTTGCCCTACACGAGCACGTGAGCTCACGAGCACGAGCACGATCACCGAGCACGAGCACCGGACGCCGGACATACAGACATGACTAGCCCCTAAGTAGCTTCGCCCCTAAAAAAGCTGCATGATTGCACCTTGACGGGTCCCAGCGCACTAATACAAGGCTGCAGCGGTACTGACATTAAAAAAAGCAAAAAGTATATAACAATCATACAGACACACAAAAAAGATAAATATACACACACCTAATTACACACATTTAGAACTATCCGAAACGTAAATAATGATTTTGTATTACATAATTTATTGTATGGTACGACTGCTTACAGTGTATATTGTCACGAATGACAAGTGATGAGGCGATAATAACTGAAGAAACTAAACGTTTAATGGGGCGAACTTGTGCCCAAAAATAAAAGAGGGAACAGAAGAAAGTAGAGCGTCGCGGGCGTCGAAGTCGGTGTGACAGCAGAGTCGAACGCTGGGGCGAAAACTGACTCCGCTCACCTTGCGGAATCCCTTATGTACCCTCGTGGGTTTCTGGATCGTTCGGCGTAGAACTTTAGGTGCGTAGAACATTCGGAACTCGATCAGACAGGAATGTTCTCGAACTTCCGAGAAGGCTAAGTTGAAAGAATAAATAAAAGGACAGTCCGCTAACTGGAATCGAACGTGCACCTCCCGCGTGACAGTCAAGCGCGGTAACCACTCGGCCACGCACGTGCTTGCTTACCAACGCGCGTGGCAATAGGAGGTATTCACTGGCCGCCATATTTGAGGTCACTGTTTAGAGCGCATGCTCAGAACGAGCTCGCATTAATAGGCTGCCAAGACCGGCAATCTTGGTGGTGCGGAATGCACGTGGCGAAAGAACTGTGGAAGCTCGCGTTCAGCACGCGCTCCGCAGCCGAGCACACGGCTATGGCCGCCAGTGAATACTCCCTATATATCGATGTCGCGAGAAAAAAGCAAGTTTTACAAGAGCGGTAGTTGTTAGCGGTATCTCTGAGTGCCCAAATTTGTTCTAAATGCTGGAACACGCCAGGGGGGCCTATGACGCGATGGGTAAATGGACTCATTTTTCTCTAATTTAGCGAGGTCTAAAATTATGTCAATATTTTTTCTTACAAATTGTTGGTAATTTAAAATCAATCTAGAGGAATACATACTATATATATATATCAATGATTTTATGTTTTTCAAAAAGAGGAAGAGTGATAATCACGAGGTACATTTTCAATTATTCTAACAACCTTTTTCTGTAAAAGACGCAATTTCACTAAATTGCTCTTTGAGGTTATTCCCCATACTAAATGGGAATAGCAGATTACGGAATGAAAAAATGAATTGTAAATTAATTTTTTGATGTTTACTGGTAGGATATGCCTGTATTTATTCATATTCCCGACAACTTTACAAAGTTTTTTTGTGAATGAATGTTACGTGATTATTCCAGGACATATGACTAGAAAATATAACACCGAGAGTCTTAATGGTATCAACACATTCTATTGTGCATGACCCAAAATACAAATCGCGTGATATCCGTACATGTGATCCCGGACATCGAAATAAGACTGACTTAGTTTTAGCGGTATTAAGAATGAGACAGTTAATATTTATTCAATCTTTTTAATTTACTTAGGAAAACGTTTGCTGTAGAGGTAAGAAGGTCTTCTTTGGAACTAGAAAGAAATATGCTAGTATCCTCTGCGTACAAAATAAATTTAGCGGAAGTTTCGATGCTTACTATATCATTCACGTATACGAGAAACGACAGAGGCCCTAGAATACTACCCTGAGGAACCCCGGAGGGATTTCGTTCAGTAGTAGATATATAATTTTTAATTCAAACATATTGGGATCGATATTGTAAATAAGACGTTATGAGCGATAATGGGATACTTCGAATGCCATAACATTCAAATTTATTTAGAAGAATTTGGTGATTTATCCTATCGAAAGCTTTGCTTAAATCTATAAATATACCCAACGTTAAAAGATTTTTCTCCAAATTTTTTAATATTATTTCCTTCTGCACCAATAACGCAGCTTCCGTAGATAACAAAGCGTCGCGAACGTCGAAGTCGGCGAGACAGCAGAGTCGAACGCTTGGGCGAAAACTGACAGCAGATCGCCTCGCGGAGCCCCTTATGTATGTACACGTGAGGGCTTCTGGAATAATCGGCGTAGAAGGTTCGGCGTGTAGAACATTCTGACCTCGAACAAGCTACACGGTTCTCGGATTTACCAGAACATTACGTTAGAGCCAACAAAAATGCGCCTCCACGGCCAGGAATCAAACCCTGGCTTTCTGCCTGGAACGCACGCGCGATAACCGTTAGGCCACGAGCGCGCTGCCTGCTTGGTCAGCTGCGCTCGCGGCATTATCCCCCCCCCCCCCCCCCCTTTAAAAAAGTGCATCGTCCCGATGCAGCACAAAACAAAAAAAAAAAAAACAGATCCACAGCAAAAGGATAGCAGAGTCGCGAGCCACAGTTAACAGTTCACTCTTTGACAATAGTCCAAAGTTCTGTCGTTCGTAATACGGCTTGAGCCGGACAACGTGCACCACCTCGGGTCGTGGCTGGCGTCTTGCAGATGGGCTTGTTCCATCGGGTAGAACTTCGTAGTTCAGATCGCCGAGGCGTCGGATGATTTTGTAGGGTCCGAAATAGCGTTTGAGAAGCTTCTCGCTGAGACCGCGGCGCCGTTCGGTGTCCACACCCATACCCGATCTCCGGGTTGAAAGTGGACGTCTCGGCGACGAAGGTTATACCGGCGTTCGTCTACTCGCTGTTGGTAATAAATCTTGATTCTTGCCAGTTGGCGAGCTTCTTCCGCGCGCTGCGAGATCAGTTGAGCGTCGTCGTTCCCATTGTCGGCCGGCACGTGAGGCAGCATGGCGTCGAGCATCGTGGTAACCGTCCGGCCGTGTACCAGTTGGAACGGTGTCATTCCCGTGGTTTCTTGAACGGCTGTGTTGTACGCAAGCGTGAAGTACGGCAACACCTCGTCCCACGTCTTGTGCTCTACGTCGACGTACATGGAGATCATGTCCAGGGGTGGAACGGCTGCGCCATTTGCGCCTTTTTGCGCCAGATGCATTTGTCTGCGCCTTCGTGCGCCATTTTGCGGAAACTGCGCCACAGCCAATACCTCGCGTCATTGTGCTCAAAATCGCACAACGTGTGCCAACAAAAATTATATTTTGTCTTGGTTTCGGTTATTATCGACTCAATTGGCAACAATGAGCGCATTTAGCTTGGTCGGTCTTGCAATTTTTTGTTCCGTTTATTTCCCCTTTGTATGCCAAGTCGGAAGCGCGCAAAAAAACTCGGGGGTCGGATTCCAAGAACTACATCACCTGCGACTGGATTCTTATTCTTCAACCATAAACGGTTAAGCAAGTCAGCCGAGGTGAGTTTGAGTCGTTAAGCGTCAGATTGCCCGCGGCTCTGCGGCCCGGGTTCCGGAAGTCAGCCAGTTGAAAACACATTAGCAAAAGATTCCTTTCAGTGCTTCATCATTAGAAGTTGGAACCGCATTCCTGCAAGATAAATCGTAAGCCGCGTTTACATGAATGCGACTTAGTCGCATCGAATCCAGTTGTCGCATTCAATGCGGTCATGTAAACGACATAATGCGCAAAGAAAGCGCATCGCATTCAAGTCGCTAGACAGAGGTGGATCGAGATGGCGAGTGCGCATTCATTCAGCTCATGTAAACGGAGGTCGCATCGCATTTTGGAACGGGGAGGATTATGGGAAGGCGCTCGCTGCGGGAGCGAGTGAACAGCTGAGAGCATGGCGGCGGCCAACCTCGTCGGCGGCGCGGAGAGCGGTCCCGTATGGTCGCCCGCAATTTTTTCCCAAGAACAAACGCGAGCTTTTATTGCCATCATAAGTAAGCGGAATATAGCGGAGCTGCTCGGTGAGGGCGGCCCCCGTCCAAGCCTTGCGAAGTACGACTTGCGCGTCCGAAGGGGTCCCAGAGGCTTCGGCGCAAGCACGAACGACACCGAGAGCTCCGATAACTGTAGAGCACTGCATTGTAGCGCAGAACGAGCCGCTCCTACCTCGGTGCCGTTCCTGGCTGCGCAGGAGCCTTTCGGACTCGGGGTCCGGTCGCGATAGGCGAGGTCTGGCGCGGCGAAGCGCGGAGGCTTCCTCAAAGCGTGCACACACACGTCGCCTCCGGTCCAGAGTGACCCGGCGGCCCGGCCTGGGGCCCTAAACGCTTGGGTTTTGATATTTCTTCCGTCTCGTAACTTCTTCCACAGCACCGAAAACAGCGGGCACGATCTTTACGTTCACTGAACGTGTCAAAACATCTCCACGTGCGATGCACCGGAAAACATGGTGCGGCTGTTGACGGAACTGCATAACTTCGAGCTTTGACACGGCGTGGCGCCACCTTCTAGTGCGCATTCATGTAAACGTTGCCGCGTCGGCTTCGTTCCAAGAACGAGTGGAGTCGATGCGCTGAAGTCGCTTTCATGTAAACGAGGCTCGTGATTTGATTGAACTGAAACGCGGTCCAATCCGAAACCTTACCGGCCAGCAGCTCTCACGCGAGCGGTAAATCTGCTCGGCGTACTTTAAATCTTGCACCGGCTCATCGCTTTGAATACGATAACTTCGTTAATCGTAGTCTACTGCTTTGATATTGAGTTTTACAATAGGATAAACTTGAAATTTGTTGCCCTGTTCCTCCGCGCAACTGCACATCCGTTGCTTACGCACGTCACATGGTTCGCACATATAATTACTATGTCGAGCACGTGTGGGTTGTGCTATAAGCAGTGCTGGTTTGCATTTTAAGCAGCTAAAAGCCACTCAGAAAATATCAAGGACACTATCTTTGGAAACATATGGTACTTGCTTTTCGGTTCTCACTAAGGCCAAGTTTTCGCATCTGTTACACTGTTATCCCATCTACCTAGGTTCCTAACCACTCATATGCATCTGTGCTGCTAAGCACAATTGAAATTGCTCCCGTGCTCGTCTAAGACGCAAGCTGAAGTGCAATGAAAACTGATTTGAGCTGCGCCTAGCCTGCTCCAGAATGTAGTTTTAGCTGCTCCCAACCTGCTCCAAAACATCTGTTTCAGCTGCTCCCGTGGCTGCTCCCAAGTACATTTCATGAGTTCCACCCCTGCATGTCGGCGATCGTCTTGTTGAGCCGCTCCGTTAGGCCGTTTGTCTGTGGAGGATAAGCGGTGGTTCGTCAATGGCTGGTGTGACTGAGCCGAAGAACTTCTTGAGTCCGATGTGCCATGAAAGATGACCCGCGATCTGTGATCAGCACTTCAGGTGCGCCGTGTCGAAGGAGAATGGACTCGACGAAAAACTTGGCGACTTCAACCGCTGTTCCCGGTGGAAGGGATTTCGTCTCGGCGTATCGTGTAAGATAATCGGTCGCGACGATAATCCACCGGTTCCCTTGCGTCGATGTTGGGAACGGCCCAAGCAAATCCATTCCGACCTGCTGGAGGGGCGCAGTCGGGGCAGGAATCGGCTGCAGAAGTCCTGCTGGCTTCGTCGGAGGCTTTTTACGTCGTTGGCACTCATGGCAGGACCGCATGTACAGATGGACGGTTTTCGGGAGTCTCGGCCAGTAGTACTTGTCACGAATCCGGGCTAGCGTCCTGCTGTAGCCGAGGTGTCCAGCCGTCGGGTCGTCGTGGCATGCCTGAAAGATTTCTTCTCGAAGGCGAACAGGAACCACCAGCAGCCAGTCAGGGTCACTGGTTCTGAAGTTCTTCTTGAAAAGCACGCCTCGCCGCAGAGCGAAGCTTGACATGTCTCGGGCCAAGACTCGCGGAACTGAACTTCCTTGACCCTCGAGGTGGTCGATCACCGCGCGAAGTTCCGGGTCGGGTCGTTGGAGTGCTCCCGTGTCGGTATCTGTAACTGCGCCGAGAAAACGGTCGTCATCGTCGTCGTCGGTGCTGTCGGAAGGAGATTCGACTGGGGCCCCAGACAAACAGTCGGTGTCGTTATGCTTGCGGCCAGACTTATGCACAATGGTTACGTCGAATTCCTGCAGTCGGAGACTCCAGCCAGCGAGGCGTCCTGACGGGTCCTTAAGGTTGACGAGCCAACCGAGAGCGTGGTGGTCCGTGACAACGCGGAACGGAATCCCGTACAGGTACGGGCGGAACTTGGTTAACGTCCAGACGACATCAAGACATTCCTTGTCGGTTGTTGACTAATCTTGCTCTGCCTTAGACAGTGACCGGCTTGCGTAAGCGATCACCCTTTCTGCTCCGTCTTGTCTTTGGACGAGTACCGCGCCGAGTCCGGCGTTGCTGGCGTCCGTGTGAACTTCCGTTTCCGCTGATGGATCGAAGTGTCCGAGGATAGGGGGCGACTGGAGTCTTTCCTTCAGTTCGTAGGACACTTGTTCTTGTTCCTCTCCCCAATGGAAGTTCACGTTGTCCTTCGTCAGATTCATAAGTGGTGCAGAAAGCTTGGCAAAATCGCGAACGAAACGTCTGTAGTAAGCGCACAGCCCAGGAAAGCTTCGTACGGCTTTCTTGTCCGATGGCTCCGGAAACGCGGCGACAGTGGATGTCTTTGCCGGGTCAGGGCTTACACCCTGAGCCCTCACGACGTGGCCCAGAACTTTGAGCTCGCCGTAAGCGAACTGACATTTTGACGGCTTGAGTGTCAGTCCAGCATTCTGGATAGCGTGTAGCACGGCTCGCAGACGTCTCAGGTGCTCGTCGAAGTCGCTTGCGAATACCAGGACGTCGTCGCGGTAGACGAGACAGCTTTGTCATTTCAAGCCTAAAATGACGTATCCATTACGCGCTGGAAGGTCGCCGGTGCTGTGCGCAGTCCAAGCGGCATCACTTTAAATTCGTACAGTCCGTCCGGCGTGACGAAGGCAGTCTTCTCACGATCCTTTTCTTCTATCTCGATCTGCCAGTACCCACTCTTCAGGTCCATTGACGAAAAGTATCGGGCGTGGCGCAGCCGGTCCAGAGTGTCGTCGATGCGGGGCAGCGGGTAGACGTCCTTTTTTGTTACGGCGTTCAGTCGACGATAGTCCACGCAGAACCGAAGAGTCCTGTCTTTCTTTTTCACCAGGACTGCCGTTGAAGCCCACGGACTGTTTGAGGGCTGGAGGATGTCGTCGTCAAGCATTTCTTTAATTTGCTTCTGGATGTCTTCTCTCTCTTTCATCGAGACACGGTACGGCGATCGATGAACGGGAAGCGCGTCATCATCAGTAACAATTCGATGTTTCGCAACCGTCGTTTGGCGCACCCTTGACGACGTGGAGAAGCACTCACTGAACTCGGCGAGAGGTCACTGAGTTGTCGCCGTTGTGGGGTAGGCTGGGTTGGATCGATGTCGAACTTCGAAGGCGGCGTTGTCTCGTATGGCCACGAAGAGAGGTCTTCTGATACTCCGGCGATAGCGGCTGAGTCAGGGAGTTCCTCGGCGTGACCCACGGCCGTCCCTTTTGTAAGATGCTGAGCCTCCTGTCGGAAGTTCGTTACGAGTGCAACAGTGCGTCCGTCTTGGAGCTCCGCGATGCCTCTAGCGACGCCGATCCCTCTTTCTAGGAGCAGTTGGACGCTACCTTCCAGAAAAGTTTCTCCGCAGATGCCTTTTCCAGACGCTACAGGCACAAGTACACTCGAGCGTGGTGGCAAGTTCACGTGGTCGGAGAGTACACGCACTGTAGTTGACGTGGCTGCCGTAGTTTTGTAATCCTCGGGCATTACGGCAGGTTTCCGCAGCCTCAACTCGTTGGCTTCCAGGTCGATGACGGCGCCGCATTCGCACAAGAAGTCCATTCCGAGTATAACGTCTCTCGCACAGTCTCGTAGATCGACAAACTTTACCGGACACGCCTCGCGGTGAATCTCGACGCGAGCAGTGCATCTTCCGACTGGCGTGATGAGATGTCCCCCGGCGGTCCGTATCTGTGGGCCATCCCACGGCGTCGTCACTTTCCGAAGGCGTTGGGAGATCCTCCCACTCAGGACGGAGTAGTCTGCTCCGGTGTCGACGAGAGCCGACGCGTAATGACCGTCGATAACGACATTTAGGTTATTCTTTACCGTTGCAGGAGCGTCGTTTCGGTCTCTGGTCGCGTTTAAGTGGGGGCCCTCTGACGTTCGTGGAGGATCTTGGCGTCGGTCGTCTTCGGCAACTCCATTTCCAGGGGTTGCCGCGCCTAGTTTCCCCGGCGACCCGGCAAGGAGTGAGGGGTGACAGGCTTTTACGTCGGGGTCGGTGCTTCGGCGAAGCTGGACGTCGTGGCGACGGCGACCGGGACTCTCGGCTTTACGCAGGCTCGGGGGACTGAGGTCGTCGCAGGTACTCGTCGATCTCCCGAGGGCGTTCACCATAACGGGGGCTCGGGTCGTTCGGGTGGAAACCCGCGCAGCCCGAGTCGTCGGTATGGGCATCGGCGGTACACGTGGTCAGCTTCCCCGCAGTTTTAACACAGCGGGCGTCGGTCGGCCTTCCTCCAGCCTCGGCGCTGCAGGTTGCTCTGGGCGAACGTGCGCCTGATCTTCCTGTCGTTGTGGGTACTGCGGCGTTGGGGCGTCTCTTCGGGGTAGCGCCGTGGCTTGGCGGGGAGCGTGCGGCGGGCGTCGGGCCATGGCGGCGTAGCTCAACGTCGGTTCCTCCGGTGCCACCGTGGTGATGGGAACCTCTGGTTGGAGCACCCGATGCACTTCTTCTCGGACAGCCTCGGCGATGGAAGGGTTGGCGGACGACTGGCGGTGGGCAGCAACCTGCGCAGTTTCTCCCGGACGACCTCCCGGATAATTTCCCGGATGTCCGGCGTACCCGGAGTGTTTTCGCCGTTAAGCAGCGTGGGTGCAGCGACGCCTGGATGTCGCTGGTAGTGGGAAGTGCGCGCCTGAAGCGCGCGCTCGATGTTGGTTGCTTCAGTGATGAAACCTTCGACGGTGGTCGGCGGGCTCCGCACAAGGACACCGAAGATGTTTTCCTTCACGCCGCGCATCAAGACCCGCAGCTTTTTTTCTTCGGGAGCGGTTGGGTCGGCGCGATTAATCAGGTGGAGAACGTCTTCGACGAAGCTTGTGACGCTCTCGGTCGGCCCTTGGGTTCTCGCTCACAGGAGTTCTTCGGCACGCTGTCGTCGGTGCTGGTTCGCAAAGATGCGTCACAGCTCGGCCTGGAATTCTTTCCACGACGAAATTGACGCTTCGTGTTTCTCGAACCAGGTGCGCTCTGTACCTTCCAGAGCGAAG
This sequence comes from Ixodes persulcatus, assembly GCA_013358835.2. Lineage (NCBI taxonomy): Eukaryota > Metazoa > Arthropoda > Arachnida > Ixodida > Ixodidae > Ixodes > Ixodes persulcatus. The sequence goes on from JABSTQ010010141.1 coordinate 76,416, forward strand.
TATACGTTCTGAAGGCACTGCTACGGTGTCCATCGGTTATGGCGGGCCACTTATTCGTAATGCTGTAGCTGTAGCCAATCTTCAACGTCCTCGTGGATCTCCCCATGGAAAGACGTCGGAGTCCGGGGTGCGACGGGCAGGTATACGACGGCAGAAGCGGCCGGGGTCTCCGACTGACTGGTTGGCCATCGTCGTCCTCCTTGTTTGCTTGGTCTTGGGTGGCAAGGGTCCTAATTCCGGGGGTAGGCCAAGGTTCCGGCGGCTTGATCGGATCCCGGTCTGGTCTTCGTTGGGTTCTTGGGGGCTTGGGTTCGGACTTGCACTGCGGGAACTCGGAAGCGAGCGCTGCACGGACATGCGGTACCCGCACCTCCACCAGAATGTCACGGGTGGTGACCAAAGTAACAATGAATAAACAGGAAGAAATAAACGTTTAACGTGGCGAACTTGTGCCCAAAAAACACAAAGGAAATAGACGATAATAACGAATCGTCGCGAGCGTCGAAGTCGGCGAGACAGCAGTGTCGGAACACTGGGGCGAAAACTGACTGCAGATCGCCACAGGGAGCCCCTCATGTACACGTGTGGGCTTCTGGATAATCGGCGTAGAAGGTTCGGTGTGTAGAAGATTGACCTCGAACTAAGCAACATGGGTCTCGAATTCACCAGAACATTACGTTAGAGTCAACAAAAATGAGCCTCCGCTCGCCAGGAATCGAACCCTGGCCTTCTGCGTGGAACGCACGCGCGATAACCAGTTAGGCCACGAGCGCGCTGCCTTCTTGGTCAGCTGCGCTCGCGGCAATATTGGCCAGGCTCACTTCGAGGGTGCAGATCCGGCTTCTTTCAAGCAGTATAAGAGTCTGGTCAGTTGCAATATGCAAAGGTAGCTTTGCTTCTTTGTTGAAGAATCAAGCAGAAACGAACTTTTCCTTGAACTATAGAAAGCTCACCGCAATAGCTTCTTAGGGTGACGTCCAAAGGTTCGCATTCAAGGTCAGATTTTTTTTCTGAAAGGTCCTTTGTTTGATTATGGAGACACTAGCTCCGGTGTCCAGTTGATGTTGTTTCCCTGCCACTTTAACTGTGGCTATGTAACAAGGTGAGGCCTTTGAAGATTCTAACGGCCACATGTTTCTTTACAGGGATAGCCCGTGATACTTTTGGATAGAGCTCTCTTGGCTACGTCAATAGGTTCGGCCGCTCCTTGGTTCGCTCCCGGTTTCATTAGCCGTCTGTTATCGTTCTTCGCTGTTTCCATCGCTCAAAATAGCTGGATCGCGTACTTGAACGTCAAATTGGGCTTTTCAAGCAACGGTGTCTGCGTCGTAATCTAATTGGTACCGCAATCAAGCCTGTAGTGCTCGCTGAGTTTCTTGGGTGCGGCAATGTAAGCATTAATGAATTTTCTTGTTTGTTGGTATAGACTGTTGAACTTACAAAGGCTGACTAGCACGGAGAGTTTGCGAGTAAAATGGTTGCTGAGAATACCGAAAATATTCTTTATGCTGACTTTGTTAGGAACCTTGCGATTCCAGATGCTCCGAAGAAGCGAGTATGTCTTGGCACCCCAAGGCAGCAGGAAGACAGACCATCTTTTAGAACAAAGGACGCTGTTTGCCTCGAAAAACTGTGTGCTGCTTTTCATATAGTCGATTCACCCTGTCGGTTCCCCGTAGAAGGTTTCTAAGGTCACATACGTTGGAATTCTCGAGCTCAGTAGTAGTGAGCACTTGCCGGAAAGAATAGGTCTATCATCGTCGCCAATTGTTAGGAAATTACTCGAAGGAAGCCGTGTGCAGAAAGTAACATGACGCATCATCACTCCAGAGGGCGTATAGGCCGAGAGGCTATCATTTATTCATTGTTCCCATGCCACCGAAGTAGGACTTAAGTGGCATCATCATTAAAAATATTGTTAACCGTTGTTCACAGTACATCTTCAAAATAAGCTTTCATTTAACGTATTCCAAGAGTAACGATTTTGATTAGGTAGAACGCACGTTGAACGTGCATAACCGTGCACTTCACCCACTCAAGATATGTGTCATTGTCAGACGATAAAGGGGAGCTAGTTACGAGTATGCTCTACGAACAACAATCAGCAACATTGTCACCAATGAAGACGTAGACTCATGAAATGGAGCCTCCGATTGAGACACACAGGGTGTTATTGTCAAGGGCTATTCGGGCGTAAAAGAATTCGTGTCAATAAGCCATTGAACGGAGTCCATTGAAAATTTTTACAGGTGCGTTTTTAAGTGGTGCATTACGATACTTACAGTTTAAAAGTGTACGCTTTAGGGAGAAGAGTTAAACTAAAAAAATAAAAACTTGTTTTTCCTATGCAGAGAGAGGAAAACGTCAAAAACCTTCCGGTTTCTGGCTGACGCGGTACCACGTACGTTCGCATCCGCCGAATCTGGTTTCGAGTTTTCATCTCACAGAAGCTCCCACGTCTCTGCTTCATGTTTGGCCGTCTATGAGTAGCAGCGTCAACCGGAAGGTTTTTGCCGATTTTCTCTGTGCAGAGGAAAAAACAGGTTATTTTTGTAGGCTTAAAAGGAAGCTGAAGCACTTTTCACGAAATCTGAGATAGGGGCAGACTTCTATAGCTTTTTGTCTTGTGAATTCAGTTATGGCACTTATCTTCGGCAGAAGTAAACGTAAACCACATTTATTTTAAGAAATGCGTGCAGCGATCGCCACCAGGCATGCGACGATCTTCTCTGCCGCCTGTTATCTGCCAGGAGCGTCGTGACGTCATCGTCGGAATCCTCGAGCTAGCTTAGTGGCCAGCGAGGAACATCTGACCCCGTTTCGACGCCTGTTTTGACATGACCGTAGTATGTACACGAAATTTGAGAGTGCCTAAAGGATGTTGCGTGCCAACCCACGTTTGGCGAGAGCATTCAGTGTTCGTGAGGTCAGTTTCTTTTATATATTTTCAAGCCGTGACTAATGCGCCTTTCGGGGACTATGAACGGCAAGGATTGTTCATGACCAAGAATAGGCGTGAGAGGTGCAGCGAGAGAAGGCGTTCCAGCAGGGAATGCTGAACTGATTAACAGCGCGCAATGTGCAGGATTTTTTTTTTTTAGGACAAGGAATGAATTTCCATGTTTAGTTACGAACTTTGCCGTGCATGTGATGCCGTTCTGTCGGGTTTGTGATGGGTGTGTACATCGTCCACCAAAAACCCATTGCGGCCTTATTAATTCATTTCTACGATTGAGATTAAGGAAGAAGTCGGAGGGCGCTTAAGCTTCGTCTTTAAGAGTAGAGCGCGATATCGTTGTCGAATCCTCGGCCCGCTTGTGGCGGATCGCCTCTGCACGCCTAGCCTTCGTCTTGGCCTTCTCGGCTTCAGTCTTACGTGGCCGACCCTGTGGCCGAGCAGGAGCATACGTAGATGCGGCACCCGCACTCGTAGAAGACGACGACTCGGAAGAGCGCCCCGCACTGGTAGACGGCACCGCATTCATCGCACACGTGTTCTCTCCTGGCGGCCTAGCGACGGCCTGCGACAAGGTACGCACTCTTCTAAGCGTTGTGAAAGATGATGAGGGGGAGGAGAGGGCCAATAGTGGTGGCGCACCGGGCGCTTGGTCACTGGCTCGGGTACGCACTCTCCACAGGCGAACGATGTCGCCGAGTCCGCCACTTGGCGGACTCGGCGACGGACGGAAACTTTCCGCTCCTCCGCGACGTATGGAAACTGTACGCTCCTCCAGACAGACGAACCTAGGTCATGTGGCTGTGACGTCATGACCCATCGACCAATCAGGCTTTCGCGACACACCGGCTTTTCTGGCACGCCACGAGCTCCTTAACGCTATCGAGTTAGTAAGGATGAGCCAATAATAATAATAATAATAATAATAGTAAAAGCACTCACGGGCTGACTGGCACGTACTTCCATCCTCGGAGATGCTTTGACCTGGCGGGCACAGACACCGAAAAGAACCTGGCAAGTTCTGGCAGCGATGCACGCACTTGCTGGGGAGCTTTTCGCACTCGTCGATATCTTCGAGAGAAAAAAGAAAAAAAGCAGTCCTGCGTTAATTTAAAGTACAGTCCCAGTGATAGCGGCGGCATGTCACAACAAAGTCGTTGGGTATCAGCGTCGCGTTCACGCACCATGGGGTTTGTGAACAAAAGCGTTCGGAACAAAATGGACATCTGACCTTTTTGTTTCCAACGCTTTCTTTTTTTTCTTTTCAGAGTGCGTGAAAGCGCGTCTCCCGGCAGAAGCTCTTGGCTTTGACAATGCTACGACGGCGTTTTCTTATCGGCAATTTTTCCCCAGGAAGCGCCTGCAGTGGGCTTTATATAATATACAAAAAAAAAAAAAAAACGAAGTATACAGCGGTGACGATAATGTAATTAATGCAAAGGTGCAAGCGAGCAGGACAAGAATAACAATAATAAACCTAGAAGGGGAACAAGGGGGACAAAGGGCAAACACAAAGCTCCAATTTGGGTTTGTGTTTGTCCTTTGTCCCAACTTTTTCCCCTTCTCCAGGCTTTATTATCAGTATAAAGCGGGTTGGAAACACTCTATCGTAGCTCTGTAGTAACGCCCCCTCCTCGCACGCAGCGGACCCAGGTTTCATTCCTGCGGGCGGCGGGCAATATTTTTCAAGGATTCGGAAACATCAACGACGGGTACCCAAAGCCCTACTGCGCCAACTACAACATCAACATCGACAACAACTACAACATCAACAAGGGACGTCCATCCCAGTTAGAGTGCACTAGAAAGGACGAGTGGGGCCACCGGAATGCTATTTCTGCACCTGCCCATGTGAAAAAACAAAACAAAAAAAAAAACGGCTAACCCAAGGCGTTTTTTTAAGAAAAACGCCTTGCGTTCTAACGCCAAGCTTGACCCATAAATGCTATCGCTGTAAAAAGAAAGTTTTCACAACGACTAGAAATTATAGCCAATGACAGCTGCGTTCATTTTCCTTCTTTAAAATCATAGCCCGCATGAATTATGGCTGCTTAGAGTATCCGCGCTCCATTACCTGATTGCCTTGTGGGCGCCGTCGGTTTGTTGCCCAGCGCAGAGCGGACGCAAATGGCGAAGTGTGGTATTTATAAATATTTTGCCGGCTCGAAATTTCGCGAAGCAGGGTGGTGTGCTATGTGTTTGCTACTGATAAAACTGCTGACTGGGCGAGTTGATAGTTCATGTCGAATAACGTAACAGCGCACAACAAGAGAAACACTCGCAAACTCAGACACACCAAAAAATTCGCGGGACCTATTTTTTCGTGAAGCGTAGGCGATTTGCTTAATTCGCGACAATTAGGTCTTCGCATAAAATAAGTCGTTTTCAGCATATATTCTTGACGTGTGTGTGTGTGTGTGGGGGGGGGGGGGGGGAGGAGTGTAGGTTCATTCTTAAAAGTACTAGGACGGAAAATGAAGACCTCCTTAACTTATTTTTGTAAAATAGACATTATTGAAGTGAAAAATGGGAAATGAAAATAAACTACCCAAAGATATCCGCTGTCACTATTGGCAATAAACAACTACTCTAGTTTTTAAGTATACAATAAACAACAACACCATTAAGACATTAAACGATATAAAATACTTGGGAGTTCGATTACAAATGACCTTAAGTGGGGCAGACACATCACATTTGTGGTAATGCCTTTCGGATACTAGGATTCCTTAGAAGAAAACGAAGAACGCTCAACTCCAGAAACTAAGCTTACTGAATATTGAGACGATTTTTAGACCTGCATTAGATAATGTCATCGTTGTGTGGAGCCCTCATCAGGGGTACATCTCTCGGCTCAATTCGAGAGAATCCGAAGATTGCAGCAAGGCTCGTTTTTTTTTTATTTCTCCTGAATATTCTTTAAAATGTAATGCCACCTCCACGTGGAATGACGCATCAGTAGAATCTCTTAAGTCCACAATATCAATCGTCATACCCAAGTTTTTATATCTAGCTCTATACCAAAATTCTCCGAACGTTTTAGCTAAGGAGCCAGATTGGGGATCTGTCGCAGTCTCGGGGGCCGAAAAATAAATAAGACATGAATAAAGAAATACTAAATAAATAAACCGAAATCAACATTTCAGTACAAAGATTTAAACGAGCAAGAATTAAAAAAGTAATATGTATGATAAATATACTTAATTTTAAATCTAATGTGTTGCTAAATATGGCAATATGACATTACAAAAAACGTGGGACTAGACAACTCTCCAGTCATAAATTAAAGCGCATAAAACCTTTGGCAGGTTTACACGGGGCAGCAGTCTAATGAGAATGGTAGATCTTAGGGTGAAAATATACCATGGTTTTGACAGAGTACACCAAGTACGATATAAAGAAGGCAAAGGAATTTCAGAAAGTTACGCTGACGTAAAACATGGGACTACGAATAGTGATGGTGATGGTGACAGTTTACTATAAATAGTTAAGTGGTTTAAAGGACCTGCCTTTGAATGCATTGTTCACTCATTCATTCTGATATCATCTACATTTTTATTGTGCATCGCGGCGCGGTTTTTTTTTTTTTTTTACGCGCGTTAATATGTTAATATTTGTTTTGGTAGCAGAGGGCTTCGAGGTAGGCGTCACTCGAAAGACCACGGCTATCCACTGACCGGCGGCAACGTCTACGAAGGCGGGGTCTGGCCCCCAAGGCGGGGTTTGGAAACCTCTACTCTATACCATGGTAAAATTAGCATAAATCGTGATGACTATCTAGAACCTTCTTTTCCCTCGCTCAAGGAGAACTTATCACAACAAAGCAATTACACCGTTTCAAAGTAATGATAATGTATATAAAAGCTATTTATTCCTTGCAGTTGAAGAATGTAACCTCCTACCGGTGTCGGTGGTAAATAGTTTATCCGCCAAACCATTTGCAGAGAGCCGTTTGTCACTAACTTAGGTGCGCCTGTCGATCCATCTTTTGTATCTTAAGTTGCGTTGTTATAGGGGAATCCTACGTTGGTGGAACATTTTTTTGTATTAATAATGTTGATACGCAGCGCACGTACTTTCGTTTGTCGGCACTGTTGTGCAGTGAGTTATAAAATGGCGCGAGGCTTTTGCGGGTGCTGTAAAATGTGTATTGCCACACACTTATATAGGGCTTTAATGTACCTAGAGTATAACTAAATAAATATATAAATTAATAAACAAATTAGTAAAAATAAACACGTGGTTTCGATTAGAAACTTGCTGTGCATAATCGAAAACCATGACATCAGTAAACTTTAGAAAGTTTTTGAGCGCGTGGGAAGAACGGTAGAGCGCTAAAGTTCTCGCTCGTGCAACCGGTGCTAGGCTGGCAAAACGAGAATGGGGGACAGTCGCGCTTATACCCTAAATGTATTCTATTGGCGTGGCGACGGCAAAACAATGTTTCCGCCCATACCGGAAATGACGAAATTCAAGATGGCGCCGCTCCTGTGGAGAAGGTATATACCTTCGCACGCCTTGCGGTCGCCCATCAACCGGTAGCCTGGCTTGCACGAGCATTCCGGACCGTACAAGGTGCTGCGGCACTTGTGGTCGCAACCGCCGTTGTTGGTTCCGCAGTCGAGAATCGTCTGGACCTCGATCTCTGTCGGAACAAAAGAGGACGCCGTGAGTGGGCGGCAAAAACATGAAATTTTCGTCCACAACACGGAAAGCAAAAAGACAGTAAAGCATTTCACGTGGGTAATTGTGCGTTTAATAATCTTTCTCTATAGAATATTAATCGTAACAATAATAGAACTGGCACAACCTTCATCGTGCTGACCACTGAGTGAGTGTGTCTTGCACAAACCACCACATGGTATGACGCCCCACCCTTCTCTGCGGCACGTTTCGTCGGGAGCGCAATGGTACACCAGAGTAGCCATGCTACGCTGCTCAGTGGCAATCGTATCCGACCGCCACCGGACCTACCCAGGTTAAAGCGCCGGTAACCCATCTTCCTTCCTTTCTTCATAATGTATGTATGTACGCATATATGTATTTATGCGTTAATTCTTTACGTTGCGTAACGCTGCCAGCGTATCTTACGTTAACGACAATTTTTCTAATATGAAACAACTCGTATAACAAATTTTGTGATAATAATAATAATAATAGCATTAATAATAATAATTTTCGTCAGACTTTAATGGTAGGATTCATGGAAGGAAGCAGCAGCCAACTGGGCACAAAGACATTAACACAGCAGGGAAGCAAAACACTCGAGAGAGAGAGGAAAGAGGACAGAATTAAATCATTACTGTCACAAATTTCGTGGCGCCTGTTTGAGACAGTCACCAATTTTATCTTGCGGCATGACGGAGAGAAACAGTAAAACAATCTAGTGTGTCTATTTTTTGCAAAGCACTGGTGAGTACCAATCATTGCACTTTATAGATAGAGGTTGCGAATGACGACAATGAAAGTATGCTTAGATCCAGAAAAGAAACTGTCTGCACTGTAATACTGAGCCATGACATAAACACGTGAAACGTCATGCTCTCTGAGAAACCGGAGACTCAGTGACACGGCGGAGATTTTAGACACCCTATAGTATATTCATAGATTCATTGACTCGCAAAGCTTGGGCGTACTCTTGTTTCGCTGCGCAAACAAGCGAACAGACCTATTTACACAAAACGCACTGTTATTTCGAGTTACTTACGAAAACATGATAGGCCATCGTTTCCAAGCTGGTAGCCCGGACGACACGAGCAGTGGTAGGACCCGACGGTGTTGATGCAGTTGTGCACGCACCCATGCCTGTCGCCCAAGCACTCGTTCACATCTAGAAGGAATAGAGGCCACTTTGAGCCGGTACTAATGTTATTTCCCTTGTTTTTTTGTTTTTTTTTTTTTTATGAAGCGATAATTAATTATTGGAAGTTACATCCAGAAAATAATTTCTCTAGCAGTAATCGAAGATATTAAAAAAAAACATGTGCATAAGCGCCCGTAGTGTATTCGAAAAAAGAAAATCTAGAAGCTGAAAGTATGACAACTACAATGAAAGCCGCTGCAAACCAATTTTGACTTCATAGCAGTGTAAAATTGTGGACAAGGGACGCAAATATTTGCGCCCCGTAGTCCATGACAGGGGTCACCCAGGAAACAAAGAACACCCGAACCAGAAACGATAGGTTATTACGAGGTGGACTGCAGAATACAATAGCACACAAAAAGACGAGGACAAAGGAAGGGAACACAAAAGACACACAAGCGCTATCCTGGGTGTCTTGTGTAAATGCGTGTAAATGCGGACTGCCGAATTTACACACACCGTCATTTTGGTGAACTTAAATAATGAATAACAGAGGTCTTAGAATTTCTAGGAACAATCTAGAAATGAAAGCGGGTATCCTTAAACAAGAACCGTTGCATTTGGCCTTCGCTCTCAACAAGTTCTTAAACCAATCCACTTAAAGAATATTCTCCTTGCAAAGATGAATAAAACTGTAAATGGATGAATGGATCTTAATAACTGTACCCTTTGTAAAGGGTGGTAGCTTGCGCCACCTAGCCTAAGTCTAAAAAGAAAAATGCATGATTCCTCCTGACCTTCTAAGCCAATTTAATCCCCTAACAGTCACCAGGCAGTGTGAGATATCACCAGGATGACCTTTGGGGGATCAGGCAATAACTAAAAACATCACCTCTCGCCTCCTTCCCCGGGGGAGGGAGTCGCCAATTTTCCTCTGGTCAAACCTATCCGGCGTTAACCCAGCACCGGATCCACTGGGAGACAGGGTTGAGACTTTGGGCCGGAGCCACGCGGGAGGGAGTCCCAATTGTCCTCCTTCCCGGCTGTCCCCAGCTGTGCTAGTTAAAAATAATAATAATAGCTTTATTTTGCCATATAAATTTGACGGGAGCTGAGGGAAAAAACTAGACAAGCAGCTTGACTGGTCCTCAGCCCCCCTCGGGTACACCGCAGTTTCGAAAAACATGCACAAGAAATTATATAATGCGAATACATAGCGAACAATAATGTAAAGAAATAAAAAATACGCCGAATAATCAACCACAATATAAAATGTTTATTTTGATCAAATATTTCCTAGTCCCACGTGTGCTACAAGATTTCATATCAAAATTATAGCGTACAAGCGTGTTTAGTAATCTCGGCAAGGTCATTTTAACCATATGAAGACAATAATATGTACGTGATGCCTCAACTACCTAAGCATCCAGTAACGATTCGAGTATGTTATATGCTTGTTTCCAAGTGATGCCAATAATAATTTAAAAAAAAAAAAAAACTATTCGTTGTGCACAATTTAGCCGGTCTGGTACAACCGCTCGCCTGGGGTCCTTAACTTGCACCACGTAGTAGTGATACATGATTGGACGCAGCTACGATGCTGATCCAGATCGAAACGGACAGAGGTGGGGATCGAACACAGGATCCCTGGGTTCTGCAGTGCGAGCTTTCGTTCCACGTGCTCCGAGCCGATGTGCGCTAGCCCACTCGGCCACCGATCCCCCTCATTTCTCTCAGTATCTCAGCGTGAAGGATTTTGTTTTACCGCTACAGTGTCATATAGTAATAATAAAAGCCCGTAATAAAGTTTTCTAACCGAATTTGCCTTGCTAGCAGACGAAACAATGGTTTTGCGGGTCCAGTAGTTTTTTCCGATGGATTACGCGACTGCGGCGAATTAAGTTGGTGACGGTCGGCGAAACATCTAATATCGGGATCAACTTCCTCTAGAATTTTGGAAGCAAAGATTCCCCGTACACAGATAATTAAAAGCTTGTAGATAATTTCCACCAATGTTCTTACACCGAATGATTGAGTAGTTGAGTGAAACAACACATATTTGATGTGCCGACTGCCCTAGCACGGAAATTTAATCTTTTTCCAACTCTCGCTTCTCCACGCACACTAAGCCTTGTAAGAATGTGGGCTCGTTTAAACCGAGTGATATTCGTTTTTGTTTCCTTTACCTTAGAAGGAAAAAGCTTCCTAGACAGTAAAAAAGTACATACAATTGCGTTAAATATCTGGTAACGCAAGTTCGCCAAACAATTAATGTGACCAAAATCGCCGTTAACGCGGGTTACAGCACTACTCTCGATGTTTAGCTATTTGTTTTACATAGCAATGAGAAACCCGTTCTGGTTCTGAGCTTTCGTCCATATATGGCATGACCGAATGTTGTTGGCAAAACTAAAGCGCGAAACACATGTACGACGAAACCGTCCGATCAGACGTCCAATCAGACAATACGACGGTCGGAGGCGAGGGTTTTCAACGCTCTCCGGTGCTACGAAAACCCTCACCCCCCAAGGTCATTCCGGCAGTCCGCACGTCGGATCGGACGGTCTCGTCGTACATGTGTTTCGCGCTTTACAGCATTCCGTTCCTTTTTCTTTGCGTCGAGTTGGTTAGCCATCCGTGCTCCGACGGCTTGCAGGGAGTGCCAGGTGCGTGTCGCGGCGTGTGGAGACCCATCAAGCATCAAGCCTCCTTGCACTACCGCAGATCGCCAGAACTTAAAACAACCAGACGTGATCATGGCTACGGTCAGATAGATGCCCTTGAAACCTGGAATTATTCTTTCGAAAAGTTAAGCAGCACATCTGCTGCGAGGAAAAACAGAGCGAATGCCTTTATTTTCCCTCTTCTAATTACACCCACTTCATGTCCTCTAAACATTTCCTTCCCTAATCAAGCAAGATTCCCAGATATTTGTATTTTCTTACATGGTCTATTACTTTTCGTCGTTAAACACCATAACTCCAGACTTGTCACTACTAAAACTCATGTCCAAGCTGTTCCCTTTTCATATATTCCAGATAGTTTCCGAATGTATCCTGCTTATCTTCCATGAGTACTATGTCATCCGCATACATCAGTCCTTGTATTACCTGTACTACAATTCTCCCTCCTTTCATATAACTCAAATCAAAACCTACGTTACACTGCTCTAATTTCTTTTCCATTTTACTGAGATATATCATGAAGAGCAGAGGTGGCAGTGGACAGCCGTGCCTGAGTCCTCTTTTTATTGCTGCGGGTTGTGTAGTTTCTGCTTCCTATGTTATAACTACCTTATTGTCTGTGTGCGCTTGCTGAAGAAACCTAACAAAATTTGAATCTAAATCATAATCCTTCAGTTGACCCCAAATTTCTTCCTGGCTCTCATTATCGTATGCTCCCTCGATGTCCAAAGAAGCTAACCATAAAAGCGTTTGTTTCTTCATTTCTATTTTTATAGACCGAGTGATAAAATATGTGTTATCTTCCAGTCTTCTATTTCTTAGGAATCATTTTTAAGGCTCACCAGTGTAATGTGTAAATATCGTATAACACGGTTGCCGGGATTTCGTTACGCAAACAAACAGGAAACAAACAAAGATAAAAAACATTTTCACGCGTTCCAATATCGTAGTTGCGTGTCAAAACCTCAGCAACCGTATTACGCATAAACTCGAGCCTTGCGTTATATTATTCAGATTATATATATATATATATATATATATATATATATATATACCGGGTGTTTCAGCGAAGATTGACAAAAACTTCAAAAATTAGTGGATTTCAGGTAAAAATATAATCGCCTCTGGACCGCATTACTCGTGGTGGCGGAAGTCAGAAATTGCGCGATACTTAGTAAGCAGTTCGCTAATTATTTATAATTACTAATTACCTTTTCTAATTAGTGAACATAGACATATGGTTTCAATTAGAAACTTGCTGATCGCCATCGAAAACCACTAAATCGGTAATATTAAGAAAGACTTTGAGCGCGTGGGAAGCGTAGTAGTGCGCTAAAGTTACCGCTCGTGGAGCAGGTACAAGGCTGGGGCTCTGATAAGAGACGGGAAAATTGCGCGGGCGCCTTACCGAAACCGCTAGCCTTGCACCTGCTCCACGAGTGGTAACTTTAGCGCACCACTACGCTTCTCACGCGCTCAAAGTATTTCTGAAAATTACTATTTTAGTCGTTTTTGATGACGCTCAGAAAGTTCCTAATTGAAACCATATATCTATTTTTACTAAGTAAAACGTTAATTGGTCATTTTTGATTATAAACTCAACTAATTAGTAAGTTTCGCGCATTTTCTGACGTCCACCACCACGAGTAATGCGGTCTGGAATACAATTATCTTTTGCCTCAAATACACTAATTTGAGGAATTTCGGTCAGTCTTCGATGAAACACCTTGTGTATTGCATAAAACTTTGTTATAGAGCGAAGCATAAAATTTGTAATTGAGACCGTTACTGATGACGTGAAAACATGGCGCTGTGCTCCAAACAAACCGATGCTAGGGCTGTTGTTATGGGCAAACGCTTGGGGGCTTAACGCGAAGTTAAAATCAGTGTGATAAAAAAAACTGAATAAACTTTTGCGAGCATTTTGTCCTCTCAAGTAAAGTAAATTGGTCTGCGCATGTTCATACAAGCTGAACTTAGTCTGCCTCAACGGGCGACTTGTCGCTCAGCCGTAGGTGAGCAATTTAGCCGGTGTGGTACAACCGCTAGCCTGGGGTCCTTAACTCTCACCACGTAGTAGTGATACATGATTGCACGCAGCTACGATGCTGATCCAGATCGAAGCGGACAGAGGTGTAGATCGAACACAGGATTCCTGGGTTCTGCAGTGCGAGCTTTCGCTCCACGTGCTCCGAGCCGATGTGCGCTAGCCCACTCGGCCACCGATCCCCCTCTTTTCTCTCAGTCTCTCAGCGTGAAGGATTTTTTACCACTACAGTGTCATAGAGTGATAATAAAAGCCCGTAATAAAGTTTCCTAACCGAATTTGCCTTACTAGCCGACGAAACAATGGTTTTGCGGGTCCAGTAGTTCTTTCTGGTGGATTACGCGACTGCGGCGAACTAAGTTGGTGACGGTCGGCGAAACATCTAATCTCGGGATCAACTTCCTCTAGAGTTTTGGAAGCAAAGATTCCCCGTACACAGATAATTAAAAGCTTGTAGATAATTTCCATCAATGTTTTTACACCGAATGATAGAGTAGTTGAGTGAAACAATACATTTTCGATGTGCCGACTGCCCATGCATGGAAATTTAATCTTTTTTTAACTCTCGCTTCTCCACGCACACTACGCCTTGTAAGAACGTAGGCTCGTTTAAACCGAGTGATATTCGTTTTTGTTTCCTTTACTTTAGAAGGAAAAAGCTTCCTAGACAGTAAAGAAGTACATACAATTACGTTAAATATCTGGTAACGCAAGTTCGCCAAACAATTAATGTGACCAAAATCGCCGTTAACGCGGGTTACAGCACTACTCTCGATGTTTAGCTATTTGTTTTACATAGCAATGAGAACCCTCGTTCTGGTTTTGAGCTTTCGTCTATATATGGCATGACCAGATGTTGTTGACAAAACTAAAGCGCGAAACACATGTACGACGAAACCGTCCGATCCGACGTCCGATCAGGCAATACGACGGTCGGAGGCGAGGGTTTTCAACGCTCTCCGGTGCTACGAAAACCCTCACCCCCCAAGGTCATTCCGGCAGTCCGCACGTCGGATCGGACGGTCTCGTCGTACATGTGTTTCCCGCTTTACAGCATTCCGTTCCTTTTTCTTTGCGTCGAGTTTGTGAGCCATCCGTGCTCTGACGGCTTGCAGGGAGTGCCAGGTGCGTGTCGCGGCGTGTGGAGACCCATCAAGCATCAAGCCTCCTTGCACTACCGCAGATCGCCAGAACTTAAAACAACCAGACGTGCTGATGGCTACGTTCAGATAGATGCCCTTGAAACCTGGAAGTATTCTTTCGAAACGTTAAGCAGCACATCTGCTGCGAGGAAAAACAGAGCGAAGGGCTCTTACACCTGTCAAGAACATTCGGTACGCGACTTGTGGACCAAAACTCGAAATTGGGATTATCCCTCAATTTTATGTTAAAACTATTTGTGAAGCCTTACGAGTGAACTTTTAACCCATTTTAACGTTGCTTTTTGATGACAATAAGCTTTCCTGTAAACTATGTAATTGTACGTACAGTGATCTTCAAACTTAAAGGACACATGCAAAGGAAAAAAACTTTTTTTAAGCAGCCGGGTTGGGAAAGGGAAGTCATAAAACGAATTTGCAACGAAAAATAATATTGTTTAGAGCTATATTTACGGCGCTATACGAATTTGTAGTTGGCGCTCGCGGGCGCCGCGGAAACGTGGCCCATATTTGTCACGTGACTGGCCCCTATTTGTCACGTGGTACTCGCGCTCTTTCGGAAGCTTCCTATGGCCTCTAAAAGTAACTTATGCATCTTTGTTTGAAGTGCAACAAAAAACTAAGATAAATAAGTAACTTTTAGAGCCCAAAGGAAACTCCTGAAAAAGCGCAAGCAGACGTGATAGACTTGTGCGCCGGTCAGATGACGGCGGCGGCGCCCCGAAGCACACGAACTTGCGCGGCGACAGCGGCGGCGTCTTGGAGAAACGCGTTGAAGCGGCGCCGCACAACCTCAGCGTGCGGCGGCGGCGTGATTTTGCGGCGGCGGCGACGCAGAGCGGCGGCGCACAGGTCTACCACGTGACCAGCGGCGGCTCCCGCAGACGCCAACCACAAATTCGTTTTGCGCCGTAAATATAGCTCTACAAATTTTCTTTCTTCGTTGTAAATTCGGTTTATAACATTCTTTGTCCATCTAAGCTGTTTAAAAAAAATGTTTTTTTTTCCTTTGCAGGTGTCCTTTAACGCCGCCACCCCCCGTTACCCAAATATTGATCTACTGCCGGTACTCCAAAGCTAAATTGGCCAGTTCAGCAGCTGGAATGTCATCACTATGCTAGGTTGTGATCGGGAATCAAAACGACTCCACGTTGTTGGACCGGTAGTTTCCGGAATAGCACAAACAGTGAACAAAGCCTCATAATGGCATTAGGTTTGGGGAACACTGTAATTTTCCACGGTATATGTCAGCTTTTAATTTTGTAGAAGAAACGAAGACAGAAAGGGTTAAACGACCCCAGCCACTCATTAGGCTTGCGTGCGTGGCGAAGCGGCAGTTGGAAAAAGGCGAAATTTCGAGCTAGGTTCCTCGGCACATCAGTAATAATATTTACGTATTTATTTTTTGCTCGTAGGCTTTTAATATTCCGGATAGAACGTTCAGAGGGTAATATTTATAAAGTGTTGATTCTCCTCATATCCCTCAATCAGGCTTTGTTCACTTAGAAGTAAAAATCTAGAAGAGAACTAAAAATGTGACGCCAAAAACGGATTTCAGTTTCGTCCTAGGGAAGAATTTGGCCAGCATATATATACATATCTTTCTTTTTCAAACGTTTCTGAGCCATGAGCTTTTTTTTTTTTTTTTCGTGCACGATTTTAAACGAAATCGCGAGAGTATACAAATACCGTATTTCCAGGAAAACAGGCAAGCGGCAAGGTTGAACATTAAAATAATATAAAACCTAGTAAACAAATAATTTTGCATGTAGTTAAAGTAATGTCCAAACAAAGTTGACCAGAACAGCGGAGGAATGAGTGCCCCAGTTCACAAATTCAGGGTACATCGTACTTGCAACATTTTTGGGCGAAACTAATTGTAGGTTCGTTAATCCTAACATCAGGCGATGTAAAAGAAGAAGGTCGACCGGCAACTTGTTGTTCGTTCTGCAGACTTTACACCCGTCTGCACACTTTACAGGCGTGCAAGATTTGGCCAAGGCCGCAGTGTTGGTTTTAGTGCCCAGTCCTAGTAGATATTTAACATCCTCCTTCCCCGGAACACTCGTGTTCTCTGCAGTCAGTGTGCTGATCGCACAAACAAAAGGCAAGCGTAACTGCATGTAGATGCAATTATTATTTAATTTATGAGTATATTAAGTCACGGACAACTTCAAAAGCGCAGGGCGTTGCTAGTTACTCGTTGTTGCTCCGCAGCAAATTAAATGGCGGCATTAGGACGCCGGAGGATGAATCACAACGCGAACAAGTTTAAATATATTACAGCTTAATTAAGAAACGCGAGGCGCCACGCCATGCGTTACTTAAGCTGTCAGTGTCAATAATACTTTTAGTTTTGTCGCAAGTCGATTTATGCACCTAAGGTGTACGGCGCAGCGGCGTTTGATTTTGTATTCACTCCTGCGATCGTCGTCGTCGTCATTTGAGGTTTCAGTATAAATGAACCTTCACATTGTAATTTGCGTTATAGTGCCAGCAGATTGTTGGCGGAACACTTCGTAATTCGCGAATATTGGCTGTTACGGCCTGCCTGGAGTTCCGCTTGGAAAGACGCATGCTTCCACGCCTCACGTATATACGATGTCATCACTTAGATTGGCCAACAAGAGACAGGAGCGTGCAGTGTCGCAGACATTTTACTCTCTTTCTCACCCTAAAAGGGCAACTCCGCTCCATTCCGAAAAATTTAGGCTTACATGTGATTCCATTTCGCAAAGCACTACTAAACAGCTCTACGCCTTCGGATTCGCGAAATGTGGAATATTATTTGTGTAATCTTAATTTAAACATCAGCTGATACCGAAACCGAAACTTTGGTTGCGTCAGGCAACATTGATCTCGTGTCGCCAGAGTCATGGCCACGTCACGTCGAATCACGTGGTCTTGTGACGTTCGTGGGGGCGAAGTACAGGACACGCGACGCGGGCAGGTCGCTTCGCATGGCGTGGACGGTGATGGCCCGGGGGAGAGGGGGAAGGGGAGAAGTCGAAAGAGGAGAGGGGGAGAGGAGAAACAGACCGGTAAGCGCGCAGGGCAGCGCAAACTAGCGCATCCGCGTTATGGTGATCACGTGGACGCCGTTGAGCCAACACCGGGAGGAAAAAGCTCATGAAGTCATCGTTCAATTTCGTTCTGAGAAGTAAAAACAAACAAAACGTGAGAATGACGTAGACATGCCTCTGGCTTTAGGGGCTCAACGTTGGCCGCTCCAACTCCGTCGCATTGACTGCGCTGACGATTGCGCCTCACGTCGCACGCTAGAGTTGGCAGATTTCGGTGACTTGGCTAATTTGTAAGTTTGCTGGCCAGTTTATTAAATATATAGACGGAATTAGATAGTAATATTTGACATGAGGTCTTCCTATATGATACTGAAGAGGGCAGTATAGTTCTCTAAATATCAAAAATGAAGCGGAGTTGCCCTTTAAAAGTGGCGCCTCGAAACATTTCCCCCAAAGACGAAGGTGAATTTAAGTTTTATACCTCAACGAGTAGAAACGTATCCCCCAAGGCAGGAAAGTTAATCCCTATTTAGCATGATATGGGAGTTTGTAGTGTTATAACTGAACTTAATTTAATTTAACCCTTTATGTACCACCCCACTCGAAATGGAAGGTGGGCAGGAACATTTTACAATGTGTGGCTAATAAATAACAAAACTCATCTTTAAGAAATCTATTAAAATATTACACAAATGTAAAGTTTCCTTCTATGTACTTTCCTCGTTTGTCCCTACACCGCTCCATGCAAATTTCTCATTGCTGAAAGCAGTGCTGTAGGTCATTCAGTGGTAAACCTTTTATGAGCACCGCCGCTTTTGCCTTCACAGCCTCAACACAGTTAAACTTGGTTCCTTTCAAACTAGACAATCTTGGGGAATAGGTCAGGTGAGCACCGTGGATGCTTCACCTCGGTGATGTTATGCTGAGCCAGGAACGACATGACTGGCAAGGCTTTGTATGCTGGCACGTTGTCTCGATGAAGGATCCATTACTTTTCCTCCACATTTCAGGCCATGTCGTTCCTGACTCAGCATAACACCACCGTGCTGATGCATGCGCCGTTCTCTTCTGACCTAGCCCCCCTGAATTTTAACGCGTCAGCATTAGAACACTCGTTTTGACGGAAACCTGGCGGTGTCTTTCTTTGGTCAACGTAAGGGAGAAAGGAGAGAAGGGGAGAGGGTGACGAGTGCGACGCTTCCAACTGGTTAGAAGCGCTGACGTCAGCATGCGTCAAACTCTCCCTCTCTCTCTGGCGCTGACAAACTGACAGACACCGCCGTGTTTTTCTCAAAACCAGCCTGTTTGGTTTTCGTCAAAGTCACACGGACAGCTGGCGCGAAGCCAGAGAGAAGGAGGCGCTGCGCAACACCTCCTGATCACGAAGCCGTAGTGCACAATGAGATGACGTCATCAGAGAAGGCTGTGGCTGGACAAAAATTGGACATGAGTGCTGCGTCAGCACTCGGCTTTCGAGTCACGTTTGAGCCGAACGTTGACGCAATCGTCGTGTCTGTGCCCAGCGTTGGCCTTCTTTGATGACGTCATCTCATGCATCACTGCGCCCTTGTTACCTAGGAGGTGTTGCGCCGCTGCGCGTTGGAATGTGGGCGTGCTCAGTGGCCGCTCTGTCATCGCTACTCGTTGTCTGCTCTCGGTTTCCGTTGTAGCGGTGCTTGGGCTGTGATGTGTGTGTGTAGCTAAAATGATGGATGCGGTTCCCTCCACGAGTGATATAGATGCGGTTTCTTCCACGAGTGGTATGAATGTGGTTCTTTCCACGAGCGATATGGATGACCTTATTCAAGGGCGTCGACGCACTCTGACAGGCGGAGTGCAGAAAAGGGGGCAAAAAAATACCAGGAAGATCCACTGGTGGATTCTCAGAGATTCCGTTAGCGTGACCCTTGGGAAACGCCACACGCGTCCCCCTTGGGGAAACGCTAACACTGACACCGCAGCGAGGCCAAAAGAACGACAGCAAAAATAGAAAAAGCAGAACAGAAAGCCAAAATAAAATATGAAGAGGTCAGCATTAGCGTTTCCTAAAGGGGGACGTGTGTGGCGTTTCAGTGGGTCATGCTAACGCATTCTCTAAAAAGCTACGAATAGATCTTCTCGTGATTTTTTTTTGTCTATTCCCCAAGATCAAGTATGGGTTGAAAAGAACTAGGTTTGACTCTGTTGATGCTGTAATGGCAAAAGCAACGAAGCTCATGAAGGGCTACTCGCATGGAGCGGTGTAGGGACGGAGCCGACAGACCGACCGTCCACCCGACAAAATCTGAAGGGGGCCGGGGTCGCCAAGAAATGCCTTGCATTGAATAATGCTTGGCTAACTTGGAGGGATGCGCTATTAGGTGTTTGATTAACAGTGTGCTAATTTACCAGTTTGCTTCGCTTTTCGTTCAATTTACTGAGCTCTTCTACTTTCCTTTTTATTTATTTTATTTATTTATTTATTTATTTCCTCCCCCAGGCCCCGACGGCATTACAGAGGGGAATGGACAAAAAACACCTAGATTACATACACAAAAAATATGCAGACTAATATAAAACAAGCAAATCATCTAAATACATACACAAAACTATTTAGACGCAGGTAAACCTAAAGACGATCTTAATCCGAACACAAAACAAACTCACAAATGGCATATTTAAATTCGGCGCTTTCGATTATGTCGGCAATATGTGAGGGAAGGCGACCCCAATCCAGAGATATCGTGCTTATAAAAGACTGGTTAAAACTTGATGAGTGACAAAGGGGGATACCTACTTTATTTCGATGATCGACACGCGATGAGAGATAAGATGGTTGTGTTAAAAGATGCTGACGTAATGAAGGGTTATGGTGGTAGACCTTGTGAAATAACCAAAGCACTTTTCAGTGGAGGGAGAGGTCAGGCAGCCCTAAAGTTATTTTCATTGCTGTCACGATTGATGTGCGATGATGGTTATATAGTATAAAACGAACGGAACGATTTCGAACGGCTTCTAGTGATAATGCGAGAGTTTTAGCAGGATCCCAGATAGTGGCTGCGTATTGTAGCTTACTGCGATCTAAGGATTTATAAAAAAGCAGTTTTACGGACAGCGGTGAAAGACAGAAGTTCATTTTAAGGAAGCCGAGCATGCGGTTAGCAGTCTTAGCTACATATTCAATATGTGTTCCACGTTAGGTTATGTGTACGCCAAGGTATTTATATGAAGATACAGAATTTAATACAAAGCTTTCGACGTCATACTCTCATGGATATACACTTGTTAATGTTAAGTTTCATTCTCCATTCATCACACCAGGAAGAAACATTGTTAAGGTCAGTCTAAGGTGACTGGACGTCAGAATCATTAGATATTTAAGAGTACATTACACAGTCGCCGGCGAACAGACCAATGGAAGATGAGACGTGCGCTGGAAGGCCATTAATACAGAGTAGGAACAAAACAGGGCCTATGACTGAACCTTGGAGGATAGCCGAAGTCAAGTGGGAGTGCCATTAACAGAAACAAATTGAAATAAAATAGTCGGCACAACCCCTGCTAGCAAACGAATATTCTTGGTAGGAAGACCCAGACTCCAAAGGACAGTGGGTCGCCTTTCATAGTCCTGATCACGGAAATGGTCACCGTATACAGGCGATGGGTTTTCACCGGCGTCCGAGAGACGACGGACGCGCAGACGGATCCACACGCTTCAGAATTTCTCACTGTTCGGAAACTCATGGCTCGGCGTCTCGCAGTTCAGCACGCTGTTGTCGCAGCCCTCTGCCACGCAATAGCGCGGCATCATGCACGCAAACGTGATGAACAAACACAAAAACAACTCCGCGGTACCAAAAGAATCACGGGCCGCGCGAAGCAGCATGATTCCGTCGTTGCGTTCACGGCTAGGGTATCTGTCTGAGTGCGGTATACTGCCGAAGATTGCGTTACTGCGTGAGGAGCAACACGTCACCATCCCCTAACCAGGCTTCGCCCCCCCTCCCCCCCTTTAATTAGCAGGAACAAATGGAAATTTTTTTTTTTCGTTTTAAAATTACTTTTCTTGCGTTTACAAACGAAAGAAAGGTGTTTCTCATGTGCTGATGTGACGTGGTTAATATCTAAGCAATAAAATGAGCCCTAAAATTTTGTTTCCGTACCCCTTTAAAGGAACATTGAATTCTCCAATATATATTTAAGTGCCTGGATCGGACACGTATATTACAAAATAAAGTTTCAGCGATCAATTTTTTTAGCTCGACAATTATGCTGCGAGACCCATCTTGAGTTAGGAGAGATCCCCGAATTAGCACCCATAAAGAGAAACAAAATCCAAAATAGAAGTAAGTTTTGGTTTCGTTCCTGAATTGAAAGGTGCGTCCTGGCGTAAATATTACGCTAAACACCGTTGTTTTTTTGTTGTTTTTTTTCGTCAGGGTAAAGTGGTGATTCGTGTGCATAACACCCTAATTTCCTCGTATGTGCAGCAATAATGTGTCGCTCAGTGAAGCCAGTACACTAGACAGGCTCAGCAACTGGTATAGACGCTTTCAGCGCGCGCCAGATTGAGACGCCATAGCCGACCTTCTCTCGTCTCACCGAGATGCCGAGCCACTGAAGCGGGTGTTGACGAGCGTCCACAAGGGCCTATGCCGGGGAGAAGGACACGGTCGAATCTAAAAGGCCGATAACCTGTCCTGTTGGGGTAATGATGAAGTGAAGTAATCAGGATAAGAGGAAACACAAACCGAAGGTCGGTTATGGCGGCGCCCATGCACAGCTGCTGCAAAGCGTCTATACCAGCACGCATCTCCGACCCTCGCTATAACAGCCATTTTGAAAAACGAGTGGCGCCACCTATACACAGTCGGAGTCGAGAATAAAGGGGGCCATGGCACGAGCGCGGTGTAAGCTACTATCGCTCGGGGACCCACGAAAAGGGCGATTAGGGCGGAAAATAAATATGCCAGTAGAAAGGCCAGCAGCGAGATTTTATATCGAGGGGTTCTGTCACGCAACAAATATATCGTCGAACGCGCTTTCGTCGACTATTATAAAAACTTTTTTTTCAACTATCGCGCATGCAAAAAGGATCGGTTTGTAGTCTTTCGCTTACCTTTATTGTTAAGGCTTTCGGTTAATTTGAAGGAAAAGTTAGGGCCACCCATCGAGCTATGGGAAGTAGAAAAGGCGATCGACAATTTGCAGTAGCGCCTGAACCCGACGGTTTGGGCGTTGAAGTTTACAAAACGTTTAGAAAGCAACTTGCCCCCTTTTTGCACCGCGTCTTTAGCGAAGAGTAGAGACTTAATGTTTAGCCTCCATCGTTTTTGTGCAAGTACACAATTTTTATACCCCAGAGTGATGATCCCGTAGAACCTCTTTCTGTTGGATCGTACCGCCCGATCACTTTAACAAACGTAGACTACAAGATTCTGATAAAGGTTTTAGCGGAACGTTTGCAAACGGTTATCAGCGTTATTGTGGGCCCACACCAGAATTATAGAATAAGAGAACGAAGTATATTTACAAAATACATATAGCCCAAAGTATCTTGGAGAGCTGCGACGCTATGGTTAGAAGGGTTGCGATGCTGCAAGTCGATCTAGAAAAAGCTGTGTGTCGAATGAAATATTCTTTTTTATATTAAAACACGTAAATTTAGGTTGTGTTTTGTGCGATGGTGGGCTCATGGCGTACAAAAACTGTGCGACCAGTCGTGTAAACAATTGTATATGCGAGCGCATTCGGCTTTGTTCTTTGGTGCATGCGACAGGGCTGTCCACTTTCGCCTTTGCTTTTTTGTACTTTTCTAGAGCCGTATTGTTTAAATACTATTCGGGGTGATTTTATTCGTGGGTTTACGTTGCATTCTACTGATGTGCGTATTCTGTAATACGCAAACGACGTGGCACTTTTTTGTGTGGACAAAGAGAGTGTCGTAAAAGCCGTAGAGCTGACGGAAATATTTTGTGCCAATACGAGCAGTTCTCTTAATTGGGATAAGCGATTAGATTTGAGGCACGGCGATTAATTTTGACGCCGGCTGTCTTTGAACGTGTGGTCTGGACCGAATCACCGTCCCACTATCTTGGGGTTCCCCTTGAAAACTACCGTGCCAAATATGAGTATTGGCGCGCTAAAGGTGATGCTTTGCGCGCGAAGCCGACCAAGTTGGCAAGTCTGGGGTTATTCATTTTCGCTCGAGCGGGTGTTTGCAATGCGTTCCTTGCCGCCAAAGCTTGGTTGGTACGTTTTGCAGGTGCTGAACTGCTCGCGAATCCACGTACAACGTATGCATCGTATTTTTTTTTTTCAGTTTTTATTTGGTGCTATGTAGCCGGTGGTCGTGGCCCTTCTCATTTGATTGTGAAGCAGTGGGTCAGTTGATTTATCTTTCTTCGCGACCAAAAAGATCCGTTTTTGCGAACCGTCATTCAAGTAAGGATGAGGACCGCGATTTCTGGTTTTATTGTTTCATCGAAAAAGGACATCAATGTCTGTGTGCTAGTTTTTTTTTTTTTTTTTTAAGAATTTGTTGGTTTGTAATGTTTTTGTCACACGGTTCTCGCTCGAGTACTTGTCTCAAGCGCCACGTAAAAGACTGACGAACAATTTATATGATTTGCTTTTTCCCATTTTCATGTATCGTTTTTCGTACAGTGCAGGCCTAGGGCAGGATTTGTTAAAACGAGTTAAAAGAATAGTGGTAACCCAAAACGCGAATAATTTTGTTTTTCTTGGGTTGCATAGTGAGGCACTTTCAGTCAAAGCCTGGTTGATTGAAAAAGATATATACCAGTGGCGGTCTGACAAATGCATCCTTCGCCAAAAGTAAGAGACCATTGAACACGTCTTTCTAGACTTTTGGACGCGATCTTCTTTTGAGACGTCCTCCAAAGGAGGCACAAAAAACATCACTCATTAACGCCACATGGCATACGTTTTTTAGCTGCCGCCGAAAGAGAAAACGGTGTTTCTCACATGTTCCTGCTTCTGAACTTGCATAGCGTATGGTGGTGCCTTATGGCTGTGCGACACACGGATATTGACGTGCGTCCGGTTCACAAATACTTTGTAGAACACATTTTGTTTTAGGCAATTGTTCAAAACTTTGCAATCACCGCCGGATCGGTTGCCTCTTCTTGATGAGCTCTCTGCTCTAAAGGACTTTCAGCATTTCCCGACGTCAGCCAAGTCGGCCGAGGCCTTTTAGTGCCTTACGTATGTGTGTGTGTGTATGTTCGTTTTGTATATTTGTCTTACACCATGTAATAAAGGAAAACAAGAAACCTACTTGTGACGCCGAGCAAAGATGCCGGACTGCGGATCGTATGATCCGGGGTTCGATTCCCGTTGAACCCCTTGGTGAATCTTTGGTTCCGATTGTGTGTTCCTAGTTATGATCATGTCTGCATTGTTATAACGAATTATGCCTTCCATGTGCCTTCGGATTCTCATACATTGCCTGCTACCGGCTATGCATCCTTTATATTGCCTTAGCATGCGTGTAACGCTTTTTCGTAACACTCGAGCGTTACACTGCTAATGAAATCCAGCCCATAAACGCATTCAGTTTTAAAAGAAACGCCCACAAGCCATTCTCCGTGCAAAAAAAAAAAAAAAAAAACTGCTACTATCACTCACCCAATTCACACCTGAGCCCTTGAAATCCCCGAGGACAGATGCAACCGGTCTCGCCGAAGTGCGAGCCGTGTCTCCGACTCCGCCCTCCGTTGAGACACTGGCTCGCTTCGGAGTACGCCGCTGCGCCGACACAGAGAAGCCAGAAGGCAGTCCAGTTGAACGGGGTTAGCATGACTGAATCGCGCGTAACGCACAATTTTCGCCGGACCCCGATGGCCGCGCGGAGCGACGCGGTCTGGGTGCGAAACCAGGGAGCGTGGAAACACACACGCGAGGTGGACAAAGAACACAGTCAAGGATATGAAAGGAGCTACGCCCTAAGCTGACAGTGCGCTGGCAGCCACGCGCTCGCCGGACCAATGAGCCGCCTCCCTTTCGTCACGTGACCACGTTTTTGCTGGCGCGTGGGTATGGGCGGGAGCGTGATCGCTTGGCGAAAGATTAGGTCTACGACTGGTCCCGCGAGCTCGTAACTTCCACCACACTGTCGGATAAGCGGCGAACGGAGTGATTTCATTTCTTCGGTGGGGAAGGGCTCTGGAGAAACGCCAGCCGGGGTCTTCAGAAATAGGTCCGCCAGAGAGGAATTCTCCGGGGTATAATAAAAACAACTCTCGAGTTTCGCCTGACTGCCCGCTGACAGCTAGCACTCGTTCTTCGAGTGCACAACGAAACAAAAGACACTGGGAATTCCGAGTTACGTTCACCGAACGTAAACAAGGAAAGGTTAAAGCGAACTAACAGTGACGTTTCTGTTTATTTTGGGTTGTCCTTCAAAAGTCGGTTTGCTGAACGTTTTCATTCCCGTCTTTTTTTCTTTCCTTTTTTTTGTCCCTCACTTTTTTTTCGTTTTTTGTCCACAACTACTTTGAGCTTGGGGTTATATCTCAAGTACGTCCGCAGCCTCGCAATTAAGAAACGTCCGAGAGCATATGGTCGGATTTGAACGGAGCTGGAGCGCCAATTTGTTGGCTGTCATTCGTCATATAGGCTATACAATGCCGTGAGTTATATTAATTGGTTCTCTACACGCGTAAAGTTGCCTTATAGACCCTTAGTTCCTCGAAAACACTGCGTTTTTTATTCTTTTTATACATCTTTATTTCGTTTAACATGGCTTCTAAGGGAGTAAAAACAAGTGAACCAAAATCAAGTAAAAAAACACACACAAAGATTAACCTTAGGTAGTAACACACGCAAGATACTAAATAAGACGCTGAAGATATCATACGAACAGCTCCAAATAGGACGTCCGTGCATAGATAAAACGAAGCATTGCGCGTCGGTGAAAGCGCCAGAAAGAAAAAAGCTGACACATCGAGTCCGTCCAACTAGAAAATACAATACTCACCGCATATTGAAGACAGTTTGCGAGCCTCGTAAATTCGAATAAATATTTGTTTGCCACATGTCACAGAAACAACATGCTGCTCTTGGAAGAAATAGATTGGCCTGTTTATGAAATACCAATAAAGAGAGTAGCCTCCTACGAAAGATTGGTGGCTACGCGATGTCTGTCGCCGTTCTTACAAGGTGTTCTGTCGAAGCTCGAAAGTAAATAAACGAGTCAAGGCATAAACACGTATAGAAAATATAATTTCCTATTCGAATTTGTCGCATCAAAACAAAGAGAGTGTCCCGAGCATCGTAATATCGCTCCTCGGCCAATGAGATAGAGATGAGACAAGAAGGCCGGAGGACCAATTGCGAGGCAAGAAGCGCGAACAGAAGATGTCACGACCCTGCGTTTCTTCAGCTATCAGCGACTCTGGGGAAGCACCATTTTGAAAGCAGACAGTATATCGTTGTTCCTGCAATCAGCGAGACGATTTCCGCTTCGGTCCTGCGATATTCACTTACGACGCCAACAACCGGCTTCGTCCGTGCGTCGTTCCCAGCCAGGGCAGCAGCGGTAGCTTGTCCTGTGTCGGCGTTCCAAGACGTCCTCGTACGCCGTGTAGTAGACCGTTCTGCGTCGCAAAATGAATCCACTCGTAAATACGCGCGAATGTCGAAGGCCCATCTAACCTGAACGAGTGCACAGAAATGTTTTTAGGGTCAGCCATAAGGATTTTCTATTCCTAGCATGTTACCTCGATGACGTGACAGCGTCGAGTGACATTGTAACGTCATCCCAAAGGTTCTCTAAAGGCGTCGGTCGGATGACGTTACGTGACACTATGACGTCCCATGACACCGTGACGCACGTCACTTGACAGTGTGACGTCTGTAAAGCCTAAAAACGAAATCCCTGTATATGTACTGTGTACTATTTGTTGGAGTAATGTGATGCGTTGGGCCGGTTGGTACTGAGACACGATGAAGAAACAGCGCACAAAGCACAGGACAAGGAAGAGACACGCATAGACCACACGAGCGCTGGGTCGCAACTGACATTTATGAGAGGAAGAAGAAAACGATGTTCTCACCATGAATATTCACAAAAATGTTAAGAAACTAAGAAAACTAAAAATCTACAAGGGCACACATGCAGGACAGATCATAGGTTCAGGTAACCCTTAGTCGATCGAAAAGCTGTCTAGAAAGTGCACTTCCTTCTTTTCATAAACCGTAATATTCGGCTTGCTGACACAACACTCCCTTATTTTCGCTATATGGTACGCTTCCACGATTTCTCTGGTAGTACGATCTGGAAATGTTCTAGAAATTGTTGTTTGTTCAAACTTTGGTGTGCATCGGTAGGCCTGACAGTGAAGTGAAAGGTGTCCTTCTATGGTGGCATGAAGGAAATAGTAGTGTTCTCGGAGGCGGTCGCTGACATATTGATCAGTCTGTCCTACATAACTTTTACCACACAGAAGGGGTAATTTATACACAGCACCTTCTGTGCATGGAACGAATTGTCGCTGATATCCCTTTGTGCACCCGGGTTTTGAGCGCTTTTCGATTTAGAGCGCGCTTGAGTGCTAATTTCGACTATTTTCTGGGGGGCTAAAAACATAACCGGAACCTCATAGCGATTCGCCACTTTTTCAGATTGTGGGGCATTTTGTACATGTATGGAACTATCACTGGGCGACCCCTCCGCTCTTTAGGGCTGTTTTTCTCTTCCACTTTAACCTTGCTTAATAAGGACCCCATTAAATATTATAAATGTGTTAAAAATGCATGATTTCAGACTAGTTTCTCTTTATAAAAATGCAGTAACTATAAACAACGCACCACTGCTACAATTATTTAATCTAATTAAACACATACCATCGTATAATATAAGAGAGCCCGAAATATAGAAAATACCAACCGTCAGAACCTCGTATGGACATCAATCTATACTTCATACCTTGCCTGTTTTCCTTAACAACCTCGCAAGACAAAACATTACACCCGAAACATCAACAAAACAGTCCCTGAAGTATGTATGTATGGTTTTTTTGTGCATCATGATGTCTGCAATTTCATCACCTTATGTTTTTCCTTGACTAGGTATGTATGCATGTATGTATGTATGTATGCGTGTATGTATGGCGTGTTGCATATATAGTGTGTTATTTATGCTCATTTACCAGTTATAATATTTGCGTTATCATTACTTCATTATTACTTGACCCGGTATATATTTTGTGCGTTTATGTCTGTATTGTTGTTACTCCACCTCTTCGTTGGTTAGACCTTAAATGCTCTGCTATGCTTTGAGTTGATTATTTAGTTTGAATTTTATACTGTACCCTATGTCAAGTGTTGGGGGGCAGGGGCCTGTCAAGCTGCAACTGCAGCTTTTTTCTCTGCTCTCCACACTCCTTTGGAGTGAAAATAAACGATTATATTATTATTATTATTATTATTACACTGAAAACATTATGATTGCTGTAATTGCAGACTTCAGAGATTCGACCACTGTTTTAGAATTACGCACCATAAAAAGACCGGCAAGCTGGATAGATGCTTTTGAAGAAAAGCCGCAACATGGCGCGGCCACGCACCACGCTCAGTAACAATAGCACGAAATGGTCACGCATCCTTATGTGTTTTCGAGGTAAAGAATATTTCTAGGTGCAATCCTTCTACTTTTTTTATGTTGTAAAAAGGGGAATAACTTTGTCTATTCTAGGTTCGGCGCTGGTGAAGTCATGTTCCCACAAAGTAAAATATAGTTTTAAAACTCAATTGGAACGCCTGCAGTCTTCAAGATTTCCACAGCAGGTTTTAACTGAGGTAATGGGGCCCTTGTTAAGTAAGGTTAAAAGGGAAGAAAAAAACAACCCCAAAGGGGCGGAGGGGTCGCCCGGTGGTGGTTTCATACATCCACAGAATGTTCCACAATCTGAAAAAAGTGGCGAATCGCTATGACGTTCCGATGGTGTCCTCAGCCCCCCAGAAGATGGCCACAATTTGCTCTCAAGTGCACTCTAAAAGAGAAAGGCGCTCAAAACCCGGGTGGACAAAGCGACATCAGCGAAAATTCGTTCTCTGTACAGAAGGTGCAGTGTATAAATTACCCCTTCTGTGTGGTAAAGGTTATGTAGGACAGACTGATCAATATGTCAGCGACCGCCTCCGAGAACACTACTATTTCCTTCATGCTACCGTAGGAGGACAACTTCCACTGCACTGTAAGGCCTGTTGATGCGCACCAAAGTTTGAACAAACGACAATGAAACTTTACGCATCGGACTACCAGAAAAATTCTGGAAGCGCACAATATAGCAAAAATAAGGGACTGTTGTGTCAGCAAGCCGTAGATTACGCTTTATGAGAAGGAAGTGATCTTTCTAGACAGTCCTTTTAACGACTAACTGTTATCTGAACCTGCAAACAGTCCTGCATATATGCCCGTGTAGATTTTAGTTTTCTCAGTTCCTTAACGTTTCTGTAAATATTCGTGGAGGGCATAAAATTGTGTTTCGTCCTTTTCTTCCTTTTTTACGTATGAACGTCGTTTTCTTCTTCCAATCATAAATATCAGTTGCGAGTCAGCGCTTGTCTGTTCTATGCGTGTCTCTTCCTAGCCCTGTCCTTTGTGCGCTCTTTTTTCATCATACAGTATGTTCTTTTATTACACCGTCATTGAAGATTTTTATCAGGTGCTTTTGAACCTCCTTTCATATATTCGTCTCTATACTTCGCTTCAGCTTCGGTGCGAGCGCGGCCGATGTAATGAGCCCAAGGGCCAATCAAACAGCGAAGAGGCACAACGTCATGGCGTGCTCTCTGCAGTTGATAGGACCAGCGGGTATTCGCCGTCTCTCTGTGCGTGCTGCTCCGCCGGCTAGTCCTATCAAGCGCAGAGAGCACACCATGACGTTGCGCTTTTTGCGCTGTTTGATTGGCCCTTCGGCTGATAACATCGGCCACGCTCGGACCGAAGGTGAAACGAAGTATAGATACCGCCTCATGGCGTGAACATCCGATTCACTCGCGAAAGCTGATAAGCAAACCTGCCGCTACAACTTTTTTTTTATCTAGGCGTTGGGTGTTGTCGATTTATCAGAAGTCGCTGATATCACGGCCCTACTTCTTCGAGCAAAAACCGCATTCACAGCGTGCGCTGCTGGAACTGAGATCTCGCTTGCTCTCTCTTTGCCGGCGGATGTGCAATCAAACGTTCATTGCGTTTTTCCCGCCTGACGTGAGCCACTTTTTACATCACCACGAGGGTTCGGAGACTGTTCGCGAGTAATCTCGAAAACGTACATTGTATTCCCGTCTGCCTGAAATGTTGCAGCAGTAGAAAAAGAAAAACATATTTGCGAGGCCCCCTATATCGATTACTTAATAGTTCCTCTGTCCACAACAATTCGGGGTTTCATTTCTACTTCACAATCGTTGAATCGAGTGATGCAATTTGTCCGACATAAATGGAATTTTAATGGATACGGTTGTTTTTTACAGCAAGTTGCTCGGCTTTGTACAGCTTCGCAAATTTACGGAGATGCTCCGACAAATCTGGATAGTCTGCTCTCCCGCAAAGCACTTGGGAAAGCGCTGCAAGCTGCAAGAGGTAACTAGGCAAATGACGCTGCTCATGTGATGTTTAAACAAAACAAAACCGTCTGCGTTGCGGTGCTGAGCATGACGTTTACCAGTGCTCAGTGCCAAATCGCAGACCGTGGGATCTAAACGTTTTAACAACCCCGTCATTCGCCGAGCGCCTTCCGTAGATTACAGCGAGTGACCTCCTCAACCGACTTTCGGGAGAGCTGAAGCTCCAGATTTCTTACAGTGTCACATTGCTTCTGTCATTTCTCGTGAATTATATGCAATAAAAAAAACGTCGAGTTTAGTGCAGAACATGAGCACAACCCATGAGAGCGAGCTGCGATGCGAGTGACGAAGCTCGCAATTCGCGACTCCAACTAACTATAGGTGGCGCCACTCATTTTCCAAAATGTCGGTTATAGTGAGGGTCGGAGATGCGTGCCGCTGTTGAGCATGTCTAATTTGCTGGCTCCACTGAGCGACACAAATTATTTATGGTAATACGAGGAAGCTAGGGTGTTATGAGCGCAGGTCACCTCTTTACCTTGAAAACAAGAACGGTGCTTAGCGTAATATTTACGCAAGGATGCGCGTTTTAATTCTGGAGCAAAACCGAAACTAACCTCTACTTTGGATTTAATTTCTCGATATAGGTCTTAATTTCGGATTCTTTCATAACGCAAGATGTGTCCCACATTGTAATTATTGTGTTAGAGAAGTTGTTCGCGGAAACTTTATTTTGGGACAAAATGTTCGATCCCGCCTGATATTTGTAGTTGTAGTTGTTTAAAAAATCAGTGCTGATATTTGTGCGTTCTCGCCGCCTTTCCTCGCTCAGATAATTGCCATGGAAAATTATGAACTGTGGGCCTTTTAATGGTTTTTTGAGTATTTATTTGATGAATTGGTTTAACATTGTTCCCAGCACAAGAGTAAGAGAATAATACCAATTTTTACAATATATCCGCAAAACGTATAAATTAATAAACGCTGTTCTCACTGCAACAACCCAAAGACGGAATCCGAGTCAGACAGCTGAAGTGTGTCTGTGTTTTTAAAGCAACGTGTGACGCATAGGACTTTATATTACATCCAGTGTTTGACTGTTTGTCTATCTTGATAACGGTGTCAGAGTTTTTCATGTGCTAAAAAGAAAGCAAAATTATACCTTTCTGGAAGGACTATTATGGTTAAATGGCGTATTTTCGTGATTTTGGCGTTAATTGGGGGCATACATTGCCGCGATCTGTATTATAATAATAATATTAAAATTAAGATATTTTAATACATCATTTTTAAGCTCTAATATAATTTGTTGCTTCTGATCTAATTTCAAACGCGCCAAAACATATGACAATCAAAAGTGAGCTAATTATCATCATTGCTGCCAATTGCAGCACTTTAAATTACCAAGTGACAAAAAATACTCTAAACTCGATGGCAACATTCTAGCTAATGTGAGAAATCCATGTAAAATTACATTAATTGTGGGTAAAGTATATTTTGCTATCAAAGTCGCCACTTTTGACAATCGGCAAAATGTCCAAAGTCGCCGCGAATATCCTTCCAGACCAAATGCCCAAAAGCAAAAAAATAAAAATAAAGCATAAAGCATTTTTTTTTTTTTTAATTACCAATCTTTTTATAACATTTAGTTACTTTCATTTTTACGCTCCGTCGTTTTGCCAATCTCAGCCTTTCCAGTTCGGAGGAGCGCCTACCCGCTTGCACGTCTGCTCACTGCAGCACGTTTCGTTGGAGTTGGAAGCCGGTGAAACAGTAGTGAGCTTTAGTATTGCATATACGAGCGAACGCGAGCGCTGTGTGTTTGCGTTAGCTTTGCGTGTTCCAGACTGCGCGTGCGCGGAGCCCAAAACTGCGGTCTTGGATGGCGCATGGCGATGAGACGCACGCACAACATGGGGCACGCAACGCTAACGCAAACGCACACCGTTTGCGTTTGCCTTTATGCGCATTCTATACGCAATACTAAAACTCTCCAGTAAGGTACAATCACATACCGGCTGCAGCACTACGTTGGGAAAGTGAAGAGTGTTTTTGCATTCGGAAATGACATTTCGCGAGCCATGATCGCGAGCAGTTCCGCCGTGCCCGCTGAGCAGGAGAATTGGGGGACCCTCACTAGAGCGCTTCCCGTTTCCGCCGCGGGAGGGCGAGTGTCGAGCTGGAGACGCGAATACCATCCTATCTGTGAAATTCGACGTGCACAGGGACACTGATCGAGTCAAACGTCCTTCTCATTGTCTCTGTAGAGTTTTACACAAGAGAGGGGAAAGGTGTACACCACCTTTTCTGTACAAGGAACGAAGTTGTTCTTATGCATCTGTTTTGCAGCCGACCTTTGCACTTAGGGGGGAAAGGGGGGCGGGGCTATCGCTGCAGCACTGACACACGTGTATGTTGAAGGCACGTGTGTCAGCGCTCCATCGATAGCCCCGTTTGGCTCTGAGGTGGCGTTTTTAAAATCTTTCGTAAAGTAGATAGCAGATAGACAAGCACTGGTTGAAGGATGTCGCACTTCTGTCGTACATGTCGTGATTCCACGATATATATATATATATATCTATATATATATATATATAAAGTATGTTTTCCGAGAATAAACTTCTGTTGCAAGTAGCGCTTTGCATTGTTCGTTTCTTTTACTTGTCCGTCGTTTTTAGCGATTTTACCCTCGGAAATGGAAAACTAGACTACCTAACCTTACATTAATTTCAATTTTAGTTTTTGGTTTACGGTTTAGCTTCCTATTGAAAAAATACCAAATTATTCTTCATGGCCCTAGTCTTTAATATCAAAAGAAGACGAAAATAAATATACCAAAGGGTTGTTAGTCAGCGCTGCGTAAATGTGTCTTTCTTTTGGGTTGGTGGACTTGAGTAACTGTATTACGGGTGCGCTGTTCCCCCTCTACATCATGAGCAACCAACTCGCCCGAACATTCGTTTTTGTTATTTTCTATCGCTGCAAACACACGTGCGTAGGAATAAAACAAAAAAGTCTTCGTGCACCTCGGCTTGACTTCGAAGCAGTCTGCTTGACCATGGAGGCAGTCCGCTCGCCGAAACTTGGTCATCTGCAGCCGGGCTCTCCTGCACGGCCTCCGCACTCGCACCAGATCCACCTCGCGGAAGGAGCACACGTTGGTCCTGCGTTCGTGACAGTTAGCGGCGGTTTTCATCGGGTGTTTTTGAACCTACTTTCGCGGCTTCGTCTTTTGACCGCCAGGTGTTGCGAACATCTGATTCGCTTGAGAAGGCTGGCGAGCGAACCTGCCGCCGCAGCTTTTTGTTCCAGCCGCTAGATGCCGTACATTTCACTGGAGTCGTCAATGGCTCAGTATGCGCGCGTTCGAATATCGCGTAATTTGAGTACGCAATTGCGCGTAATCTGCTCAGTTCCTTTAAATGTAACGGGAAAACCTCAATTGACGAATAGAATAGACCCAAGCTTTCGTGTGTATAGGTGTGACGGATCTGCTAGGAAGGAGGGAGGTGTGCTTTTAGCTATACAAAATCAAATTCCTTCTCGAGGTGTAACGATCTTTACCGACTTGGAAGTTGTTTGGGTGTACGTCGCTACGACGCCCCCCGTAATAGTGGCTGTGTGCTATAGACCGCCAGATAGCGATAAAGAATTTGTTACCAAGCTATATAAGTGTCCTTCCGAAATCACAACCTTAACACCTTTCGGAAATCACAAATACCCTAACGCCTTTGTTAATCTCTTTGACGATTTCAATTACCCGAACATTGACCGGTCTGCCGTCTCTTCTAGTTGCGCATTTTCTCAAGAATTTATAGACTTTTGTTTAGATTTCCACTTTTCAAATGTTATCACTCAGCCTACAAGGATTACTAATCACTGCAGCAATATACTCGACTTATGTTTAAGCCAAGACCCCTCACTCTTCAGTAACATCACGTACTTATCCGGTATTAGTGACCATCTCGTCATCGATTTAACTCTCTTTCTCTCTCTCTGCTCCTTTTAAACCACGTTACACACAGTCATTCGCAATTATGCGAGGGTTGACTACGCATCTATGAACTCGAATTTCGAAGATTTTTATCCTACTTTCTCAGCGAACTTCTGGGAAAGAACGGATAATGCAAACTGGACTCTCTTCAAAAATAAACTGATCTACCTAATCGAACATTACATTCCACTGACCCGTATTATATCTGATAACTCTAACCTTTGGTACAATAAAACAATTCATAGTCAACCCAACAGAAAAAAAAAGTCTATAAGCGGGCTAAGGCTGTCAGCCCTACGGCTTCTTGGAACGCCTACCACGAATGAACTAAGGCTTATAAATCCGCCATTAATCATGCCAAAACCAAATTCTATAATCACGACCTCCCCAACATACTAACCACCAAACCAAAGAAGTTTTGGAAATAATCAATCCGGCACTATCACGTCCATTACAATTTGTAGAGTACGACACACTTCCGCTTTCAGATAAACCTCGGCGCTCTTGCTATTAACAATTCCTTCTGCTTCATCTTTACTAACGAGGACTTGCTAAATATTTCAGACTCGTGCCAATTCATTCCCATTCTTATGAATGAATTGGCCTCTTATGAATACTAACTTAATTGACCGCACTGGAGTACTTAAGCCGATTGATCAACTGAAAGCGTCCTCCAGCTCCGGAGGTGACCAAATTAACTTTCAAGTATTAATAAACACTAAACCTAGTTCTTCCATTTTCCTCTGCGACATATTCTCTCAATCTTTCAAATTCTCAAACTTCCAACCGATAGGAAAACTGCTAACGACGTACCCGTTTATAAAACTGGCGATCACCAACTAATCAGCAACTATCGTCCCATCTCGCTCACCAGCGTTTCATGTAAGCTCTTGAAGCATATTCTCTATTTAAGCATAATAAACTTTCTAGACTCTCATAACCTCCTTTTCAAGCACCAGCACTGATTTTGCAAGTCATACTCATGCGAAACTCAGCTAACAGCATTTCTAACTGAGGGTTACTCAAATTTCGATTCCAATTTTCCAACTGACGACATCTTCATTGACTTCTCCGAAACGATCGACAAGCTTCTCATCAACGTCTTTTAATGAAACTAACATATATTAATCTTCATCCCTCTGCAGTCCAATGGATTTCTTAATTCCTCACTAATCGCAGTCAGTACACTTCTATTAACAATGTAAAATCTACCACAAGTAAAGTAACGTCTGGCTACCTCCCCAGTAAAATAACTAGCTTGTACTACCTTGGTCAGAACTAAACTAGAATTCGCTTCTTCCATATGGTCACCGTGGCAGGCATACCTAACTAACAGCCTGGAATCCGTTCAAAGCAGAGCCCTTCGTTTCATATATTCCGACTATTCCCCTTATGCAAGCGTATCAGGATTTCGCCATTCAGCGAAGCTTGACACACTTTCTCACCGCCGGAGGGTGTCTCGTCTTTCTCTTCTTCGTCGGATCTTTTATTACAACAATCATCTCAGACAAAGTCATCCCTCGTCTCGACCATTCTTGTAAACTCCTACCGATTTTATCGTCAACCGTCACTCACCAAATGTCTACTTTACCGTAAAATGGATAGGTGGTCTAGTTGGTACATGTTTAACTTGTGAAGCGCCTAAAAAACGAAGACACAAGGAAGACGAGGCAGGATAGTGCTTGGTCCTGTCTCGTCTTCCTCGTGGCCTCGTTTTTGGCGCTTCACAAGTTAAACGTCTACTTTACAATTGGCCATTGACGACTGAAACGCACTGCCTGACGTAATTGTTTCTATATCTGACGCTAAGAAATTTGCTGCAGTCATTACCTTATTTTTCTAACCTGTAACTAAATTTCAGCGCGTTTTTGTTGTTAAATATTTGTGTTGTTTGTTTGTTTTTTAAAGTGTTGACTCCCCTGTATAACGCTCCCTGGGCCTTCAAGAAAAAATAAATGATGATGATGATGATCATGAAAAACTTTGAGGTCACGGGACTGGCACACCGAATGGAAATGAATAGATAAAGCACATGAATAGAGAAATGCAATGCATTATACATTACTGTTTTTATTATATCTTATAGTTTAAAATTTTGTATTTAAATACTTTTTTAGTCTTAGCTTTTTTTTTGTTTGCTTTTTAAGTTTTTCTTTTTTGTATTTTCACATTTATTTTTTGGCCCTCGAGACTGCGACAGATCAGTGTTCTTGGTTGATACTTTTGGAGAACCCTGATTTATAAGTAGAATCATAATTTCAGACTCGTGCCCTGCTCTCTCCGTGTGTTGCAGCTATTGCCTGCATCGAGTGTCCTGCGGGAAAGTAGACACACGGGAAAGCCTTGGCGTTCCGTTTCTTCCCTTCTATTTCATTTCCCCGAAACGCTTGACCACCGGAACCCAAATATTACGAGCCCGCTTTGACGAACCAACACAATCTCTCGCCAATCGCCACGCTTAGAGCCATTAAATCAGCTACGCCTCAAAGTAAGGACACTTGAGTAATCTTCGTTTTTTGTTGCCTAAAATCATCGTTGACGGTTAGGTGAAGTTTTATCCGATATTCCAGGAAACGTTCTTCCGTCCTTCCGAAATGTCAGAACCGCTAGTGACAGAGAAAAATAACATCGCCTGAACTTCCTGACAGCGATTCTAGAGGTCGGTAAGTCGCCTTCTCGAATCGAATCGCCAAGTTCTCTCACTCTGTACTAGACAACAAAATGGCGGCGCCCACGAAACAATCGGGTAATGAAGAGGCAACGTACCAGGTGTAGTAGCTCATTTAGTAGCTCCATAGTCGGTGGCAGGTTAAGCCTTTGGGGGAAGCTCCTCTCACCCCTTTTTCATTTTAGCAGAGTGAAGCTGAGATGCCGTTTTTTCTCCAACGTTCGCTCTGCTAAAGTGAAAAGGAAAAACTTCCCCTGAACTCTTTACCTGTCACCGACTCTAGTCAGCTCATTAACGTAACGACAAAGCTGGACAACAGACTCCCACACATCGGTTCCCTCTACGCATTGGATCCTCTAATTTCAACCTCGACGCAGTGTTGCCAACCGTAGGGTAATTACCCTACTTGTAGGGTATTTTAGGCATTTTTGGAACAATGTAGGGTTGTAGGGCCGTCCGGCCATTTCCCCGCCAAAAGTAGGGTATTTTTAAGCGTTGCTTCTTCAACGGCGAGCATAATACAAAAAAAAAACAGTAAAAAAAAAGAAAAGCTGCCGTGCAAGCTTTGCATAGCTTTGCAACCCGTGTGCTGCCACACCACGACATCATGCAAAAGGAAAGTATCTAAGTTGCAAGACGGGCTAACAGAGAGCAAGGCACACCAAGTTGGGGAGTATTGGAGAGCTGGAGCAAGTGGGAGAGGTGGGAGGAGGTGGAGTTGCGCATTGGGAGTTTGGAGCCAGAAGAGGTATCTTCCCGGTGGAAATCTTCCCGCCAATTTTTCTCTGATGACTCTGGTCCATCCGGCGGTCCTTGTTACACCTGCAAAACACGTGGCACCGTGGGAGGATCCACCCCGAGCCCACCAGAACCGGCAGCCACCTGTTCAACCGGGCTTTTCTACGCTCTGGCGTAAGGTGCGCATGCTGCAAATAACCATAGCTGGAACTACTGCTCGTCCTGGGCGCTCTTTTGTTATGGCGCGTTGCAATTAACCCTCCTTACCACGCCCATAGAGCGTCGATCACGGATGATCGACGAGTACGGAGACCGATTTCAAAGCTCCCGCGAAGCTTCCCGGCACGTTGTGCAGTCGGTAGGCAGTTTGAAGACTGCCTACCGACTGCACAAGTAGATGGGACTGGAGGCGTTCACTTGAGCGAACGACGCTTTAGCGGACGAAGCCGAAACCATGACGTTTCATCGAATGACACTTTAGCGAATACGGAAGAGCCACCGATTTCCTATCCTCCCCTGGTATAATAGCCTAGTTTGTCGAAATACTACCTTAGTTTGACGAATCCCTAGGCGGCACTCCAAAAAAATCTAATATACCATTCGGATCAGCTTCCTTTTGTAATGAGCCGCCTTGTCTGTCGCCGCGAGTGCTGGTCTCACGTAGCCCAGTTTTTAATTTGACGATAAATCGGCTATACATGTTGGTTGGGGGCAAGGAGGATAGAAAGTTAGGAGAGGGCATGACGTCCGCCGCGTAGCCTCCACGAGCCATGCTCCCTTGACGCCTCGCCTCTTTCTCATTTTCCTCCTTACCATCCTCACTTATCAGGCCAACGTGACCACATCACGTGACCGTACCTAGCCTTCGTCTAGCCTTCGATCTGATAAAACCTACCGAACGGAGCGCGCGCAAGCCATTCATCTCACGCGTGACATGTCACGCGCACCAATTGCCAGAGAGATCTACGGTCACTTTGGCCACAACATCGTTACACCTTTTTATGACTAGGCTTCACCAATATTGCAACGTGCCCCTTCCTAGTACTTATAACCTCCTTAGTTGGGGTTTTCTGTGCGCTCGCTACATCACTGTTTTGCTGATGCTACACAGCGCACATGCAAGCATGGTGTTCTAGAATAACGCAGGTGTGCGCGTGCATGCGTGCCCTGTCGCTTTGTACTGTATTAATATTACACTGTATCATCATAATCCATGTAACAGTATTATTTGAACAAAGATTTGCCTTGTAGGGTAAGATGTAGGGTAATAAGAAACACTCGTAGGGTAATTGACCCCGTAAGTGATGACGTCACAACATGGCGTCTGGGTCCAAACAAACCGTTGCTAGGGACGTTGCTATGAACTAATGCATGGAGACTCCACATGAGGCTAGATTTTTGCTTACAAGTAAGTAAACAATTTTTTGTAAGCAACCTAACTTCTTGATATCTAATTATGAAGATTGTCTTGTCGTCTCAGTGTCGTATCGCAACGATGAAAGCCATTTCTGAAGTCGTACACTCCGCTTTGCTTTGGTAGCAGACGACACGATAGATTTGCTAGCCTCTGTCGCAGCGGGCGTCTTCATTGAATTGCGTCGGTAAATGAGCGACAAAAACAAGTGCATCACCATGGCCGTAGAGGCCTCCGCAATGTGCGTTTTTTTTTTTTTTTTTTTCTTCTGTGAACAACCCAGCTTAGCTACGAGGGGTGAAAATGCAGTAAAATCAAACCACGTCATGCAGATCAGTTAAGACGACGACCTGAAGTGCATTACCGGCGTAGTGCAGGCCAGCATGAGAAACAAATCGTACGCCGTCGAGGTAAGTCGTTTGTTATTATTATTATTGTGGTTGTCAGGTTATTAAAGAATTGCATGTCTATCGCAATTTTGCAGTATTTTGCTTCTTTTTTTCCCTTGGTATACATCAAATTCCGTGGATGGGCTTTTTTGGGGAAGATCTCCATTGAACCCTTGATGCGAGTACAATCTGTAATAAACTCCCCTTATGTTTTTTATCCATTTCTTTCGTGCTTTGGGGTCTTGCGAAAATCTGAAGAAACTGTAAGAATCTTTCTCCACGCGATGGTTACAACCAGGCCGGTATACGAGGCACCCTCACATAGCGCGAGTCCGCAAACAAAATTTGGGATCTCAACCGTTCGCCTGAAGTGCTTTTCTCACGGGTGCAATGCAATCTTTTAGCAGACGATCATCTCGATCGACGCCCGGACTTTCGATAAACCATATTTTGCATCGTACCCCACTATGAATTCTTATAAGTGTCTGAAACTCATTATATTTCAAACAAATGCGATGTCAGAATATCGTCTTTATTCACACGATTCAAACGACGGCCCCGGCTTGACCGGCCGGCGTGCGGCAGACGGCATACTTGTTGCATTCGTCGTCTGCTGCAGGCATCTTGAGGACCGGACGTTGTAGTCGTAAATATTTCAGAAACAAGCGATTACCGGCACACTGCTGTCGAAACATATATGACATTCAAGCTTTCTATATCTGTGATTTTTAGAAGTTTAAATCCTACTCCTGATTTTTGAACGGTCGGGTTTTCGTAGCGAAATCGAGCCACATGTATTCGTCCATAACAACGACCCTAGTAACGGTTTGTTTGGACCCATGACGTCACACTTACGGAGTCAATGTAGGGTTTTCTGGACGCTCGGGTGGGGTATTTTCGAAAAATAGGTTGGCAACACTGCCTCGACGTGACATTGCACACAGCGGGCAGAAAACGTCATCCAATCATCGACCATGGCTTCGTTGCCATACCTCCTACTGGATTTTCTACGTCTGTTACCGAACGCCGGCGCGGGACACAACTCAGACACAAGTGCTGCATTAGCGCTCTGCTGGAACCTGTGTTCGATGAGTAAGACAGCACGAGTCCCAGTTAAACGCTGAAGCAGCACTCGTGCATAATCGGTGTCCCGCACTCGCCTCCTTTCGCTGACGTAACAAATACAGCACAGCGGCATTAAAAGGCCCCTTAAAAGGAAAAGAAAAATGTTTTTTTTTAACAGTCGGGTTGGGACACGCGTGTCAATAAATTAATTTTACGGGAAAAACTGTTTGGAGCAATATTGACGGCGAGAGATTTATTTTAAATTCTGCGCGCAAAGCTCATGACGTCACGGAATGATCATACACTCTTTCCACGTTAACGAGATGGTCCTACATTCTCTCCACTCCAACGTGATGACCAAGCCGATCCACCTCTCCTCCACGCGCCCGAAATGCCGAGAGAAAAAACAAGTGGAAAGGACGTGCCTACCGACTAAATCGCGTCTCGTGCCGTCAATATTGCTGTAAAAAAAAAAAAAAAAACTTTTTTTAGCCTGAAATTAATTTTTTACACTCGTGTCTCAATCGGACTGTTTAGAGAAAAACTTTTTTTTTTTTTTTTTCTTCTGTGAACAACCCAGCTTAGCTACGAGGGGTGAAAATGCAGTAAAATCAAACCACGTCATGCAGATCAGTTAAGACGACGACCTGAAGTGCATTACCGGCGTAGTGCAGGCCAGCATGAGAAACAAATCGTACGCCGTCGAGGTAAGTCGTTTGTTATTATTATTATTGTGGTTGTCAGGTTATTAAAGAATTGCATGTCTATCGCAATTTTGCAGTATTTTGCTTCTTTTTTTCCCTTGGTATACATCAAATTCCGTGGATGGGCTTTTTTGGTGAAGATCTTCATCGAACCCGCGATGCGATACAATCTGTAATAAACTCACCTTATGTTTTTTATCCATATCTTTCGTGCTTTGGGGTCTTGCGAAATCTGAAGGAACTGTAAGAATCTTTCTCCACGCGATGGTTACAACCAAGCCGGTATACGAGGCACCCTCACATAGCGCGAGTCCGCAAACAAAATTTGGGATCTCAACCATTCGCCTGAAGTGCTTTTCTCACGGGTGCAATGCAATCTTTTAGCAGACGATCATCTCGATCGACGCCCGGACTTTCGATAAACCATATTTTGCATCTTACCCCACTATGAATTCTTATAAGTGTCTGAAACTCATTATATTTTAAACAAATGCGATGTCAGAATATCGTCTTTATTCACACGATTCAAACGACGGCCCCGGCTTGACCGGCCGGCGTGCGGCAGACGGCATACTTCTTGCATTCGTCGTCTGCTGCAGGCATCTTGAGGACCGGAAGTTGCAGTCGTAAATATTTCAGAAACGAGCGATTACCGGCACACTGCTGTCGAAACATATATGACATTCAAGCTTTCTATATCTGTGATTTTTAGAAGTTTAAATCCTACTCCTGATTTTTGAACGGTCGGGTTTTCCTAGCGAAATCGAGCCACATGTATTCGTCCATAACAACGACCCTAGCAACGGTTTGTTTGGACCCATGACGTCACACTTACGGAGTCAATGTAGGGTTTTCTGGACGCTCGGGTGGGGTATTTTCGAAAAATAGGTTGGCAACACTGCCTCGACGTGACATTGCACACAGCGGGCAGAAAACGTCATCCAATCATCGACCATGGCTTCGTTGCCGTACCTCGTACTGCATTTTCTACGTCTGTTACCGAACGCCGGCGCGGGACACAACTTAGACACAAGTGCTGCATTAGCGCTCTGCTGGAACCTGTGTTCGATGAGTAAGACAGCACGAGTCCCAGTCAAACGCTGAAGCAGCAGTCGTGCATAATCGGTGTCCCGCACTCGCCTCCTTTCGCTGACGTAGCAAATACAGCACTGCAGCCTTAAAAGGCCCCTTAAAAGGCCCCTTAAAAGGAAAAGAAAAATGTTTTTTTTTTTTTTTTAGCAGTCTGGTTGGGACACGCGTGTCAATAAATTAATTTTACGGGAAAAACTGTTTGGAGCAATATTGACGGCGAGAGATTTATTTTAAATTCTGCGCGCAAAGCTCATGACGTCACGGAATGATCATACACTCTTTCCACGTTAACGAGATGGTCCTACATTCTCTCCACTCCAACGTGATGACCAAGCCGATCCACCTCTCCTCCACGCGCCCGAAATGCCGAGAGAAAAAACAAGTGGAAAGGAGGTGCCTACCGACTAAATCGCGTCTCGCGCCGTCAATATTGCTGTAAAAAAAAAAAAAAAAAAAAGCCTTTTTTAGCTTAAATTAATTTTTTACACTCGTGTCTCAATCGGACTGTTTAGAGAAAAAC
Organism: Ixodes persulcatus; assembly: GCA_013358835.2. NCBI lineage: Eukaryota > Metazoa > Arthropoda > Arachnida > Ixodida > Ixodidae > Ixodes > Ixodes persulcatus. Next base: position 120,245 of record JABSTQ010010141.1, read on the forward strand.
TTTTTTTTTTTTTTCAGGGGCTCTTTAAAGAGCGCAACTATATACCGGTTGTTTCTGCGAATACTTTCAAAAAAACCTAGGCAAGTCTTTTCGGGAACAAACTGCCAGAAACGGCGATGTCAGGGATTGCAAGAAATCACACTGATTAGTAAAATGATTACCTAAAATCTACCAATGAACTTTGTTTCTTAAATAGTGAAAATAAACATGGTTCCAATTAGAAACTTGCTAAGCGTCATCTAAAACCTCTAAATCAGTCTAAATTAGAAGCAAAAAAGGGAGGGGGGGGGGGGCGTTAAAGTTGCTACTTGTCAAGCAGGCGGAAGGCTGATGAAGCGGAAATCGCGCATTACAAGAAAATTGTTCGCGCCTCGCAACCACCCTATTTGTAGGGATTTTTGGAAGCATTCGCAGAGACAGCTGGGTCTCTAAACTCGTCAAGCACAACTTTGTGCCCGAAGTTTGCGGAACGCGCTAATTGGACTCTCGCGACGCTGACGTCGCGCCGAGCGATGTGTCAATCATTTGAACGCTCATTTCTTTGAGAGAGGCAGAATGTAGCAAAGTTCATCGAGGCGCGCGTGCGGCGCGTGAGGGGCGCGAGGAGCCCGCTGATTGAACGGCTTCGCCGATGACGTAGCGCCCATTTGTCCCTACATCCCTACGCCAAGCTAAAATTAATGCTTTACAGATTGTCCCTAGGCGACCTGCTGACGCTCAAAATCCCTCCGAAGTTTGTGTAAAAAAGAAACCTCGTTTGTCGAAGTTGTCGCTGACGTCAAAGTGACGTTTCCGAACTTTGCGAGAGCCGTGGTTTGAGCTCGAGATCTTCGCTTCGGATCGAGGCGAAGTTAAACTTTGTCAACATGGCGGTGCCGTACGCTGCGGCCGAGCTTGTCTTCCGCCACCGTCGGCGTCGCCACTGAGACCACCGGGGACGCCTTTCAACTCCCCGACGACGACTTTCGGCGACAGTACCGGCTATCGAAAGCCGTTGTGCGTTGACTCTGCGACGAGCTTCGTTCGGCGCCCGGACTTCGAGGCGGCGGACAATCGCGTCTACCATGACCGTGGAACCACAAGATCTTTGCGCGCTCCGGTTCTTCGAAACCGGTAGCTTTCAAGGCATGGTGGCGACTGACGAGCACCTGTCAGTCTCCCACATGACTGTGAGCCGGGCTGTCAGAGTTTTTGCGGCTGCCATCGTTTTTTTTTTTTTTTTTTTTCTGCAATATCCGAAGAGGTACTAATAAGCTGGTATACAATTCAGAATGTTGGAAAACAAACAAGAACCGGGATAATTCTTGGGTAGGTTCGAGTCTCCCGGCAGCCGGCAGAATTATTTCCCCGAAATTTTACTGGCAATCGTCACTCATTGGCGGTCAAATCAGTTCATCGAACGACGTGTCATCGACAGATCGTTTCATCGGCACGCGATGTAATCACATGAAAGAGATTTTCTTCCGTTAGAGGTATATACAAATTAAACATTTTCACACCTTTATACATGTAAGTGGGGTGTCCAATAACTAACCCCCTAATAAGTGCAGCAATAGACCTTATAAAAAATGTAAACCTCACACCTTTAAAAAGGTGTGATTTTTTAAACACGTTTCTTAAAACGTGTGATAATGCACTACACCTTTTTATAAAGATGTGAAACTACAATACCCCTTCTCGTCAGACACGTAGCCAGGGGGGCGGGGGGGGGGGGAGCCATAAGGCCCGCCCCCCCCCCTCCGAAATCTTCCATTTTGCTGGGGCCTCCTCTCCCCCCTCCCCCTCATAGAGCACTTTGTCATGGGCGCCCCCCCCCCCCCCCCCCCCCCATAAAACAAAATCCTGGCTACGTGCCTCCTTCTCGTCAAGGTGTAATTACCACAGTACATTCCTTTTTTGGGGTGTACACAGTGGCCCGGGACCCAATAAAATGACTGAAAAATTAAATTACACAAACGAGTCGCCGAAAACACGTGCTTCTTGGCGAGTGTCGAGGCAACTTCGGCCGAAAACCGGCTTCAATATTGGCCGGATGTACGGTTTTGCGCCTCTTCCCGACATCCGGCAGGTATGGGTGTACCGATGCAAATACACGATTTATGTCTAATAGCACTGGCACCACTGATCTCTTATTAGGCTGGATCGCGGATAGAGGCCTGTATTGCTGGGGTCGAGCGGCACCACCGGCAGCCATCGCTTGACACGATCTAATGCATGCTATAGGAGAAACGGGAAAACTCAATTTTATTACGTTAGTAGGTTGTTCTCGATCATGAAACTTCTATCGTGTTTCCGCAAATAACAGTTAATATTGTGGGCAAGAATATTAAACGCGTTAGAATACCAATCTTGTTTAAATAAACGTTGTGTGGTTGAGGGTCGAGGGCGACTTTGTTGGGCGTTAACTGTGATGTGTTTAATGAGACAAGGGCTACTGAGAGTTATTGTGGTGTCATCCGTGATCTCGGAGTTATCAGAGCTCAGCAAACGATAAGTTGGAAGGCCTTTACTGGGGACATTCACATCGTTTTAACCGCTTGTACATAGTACTTCATGGTGAAAGCTTTTTCTTTGAACTGCTGTGAGGGCTTCCGTGACAAACTGAAACGCGGAGCGTGCCGTTCAGTCGCTGAACGTGCCGTTTATTTAGCAACCGAAGCAAGCGACGTCAGTAAAGTCGGTGGTGCTCCGGCCCATTTATTTATTTTTTTTTTTTAATCAATGTTCGAACGTTTGACGAATGTCTAGTTGATCTCCAAGCACCCGATATAATCATCGCAGCACGTCATAAAATACTCGCCCTCGAGCACCACGTACAAGCTTCCTATTTTTACGTGTTTCTCCCTTAGACTTTCGTGTATTGCCTCATGGTGTAATACGCCAAAACAACAAGGACGAAAACGAAGGGAGAACTAGACAGGACGCGGCGTATTGCCTGTTGTCAAGCAATGGCCGCCGGTGAGGCCAGTGACGGGCTCCCGATCCGCGATCCAGACTTGCACTGTGAGAGTTCTAATGCATTGCACCCGCGGAGTGCTGCACGGAGAACAGGCCCCGGACGAACTTGCCGAATGCACCTAGTGCAGACTGATGCTGTCGCCATAGATATTGTAGACAAGTAGCGACCTCAAACCGAAACTAGCACCTTTTTGTTCGACGTGATGGGTGGGAATGCGGGAGCGCAGTCGCTGCCATCGTTTATCTATAAACGTTGGTTGCTGCAACGTGTCACTTATATTTGCGATGATTTCCAATTAAGAAACTAGGCTGTCAGAGATATCTACAGACGGCGTAAGTTTCCGAAGCCAGCTGACTACAAAACAGCATACACTTGAGAAAATTTATGGCACTCTACGCGCAAAAGCTTGCTTCGTTTTAAGCATAGTATTATGAGTGAACCACTGAAAAGATACTGTTTTAATCTAGTTCTTTGGAACATCTAGCAATACGTTTCGTAAGACTTTTTTATTTCCCTGGTGAGGGCATTGAGAACGAGAGCTTTCTCAAACAAAATACGACGGGGCAGCTGCCGTTCAAATATGACTGTGCTTGAGCCTCGGGCAACGTCTGTATGTTTAACCTTCCCGGACGCTGAGTGAATGCGTCACAGGTTTCTGCTGTGGGAGCTTTGTCGAAAAATGTTCCACTTTTCACCTGCACACAGATGATGCGAGATCTCGCGGCCTCTGTGTTTGTCCTGGGCCTTTCATTACACACTGGTAGGTTTCAGCGTCTGTACGGCAACAAAGCGACCCAAATTTTGCAAATAAAACACGGGTCGTCGATTCCTCCCTTCGTGGAATATCAGACGCTTACAATTCAAGCTCGCGTTTGAGTTTGTGGCCCGCGGGACGCGGTTTCGAGCAGAATACCAACTTTTTCTTTCAGCTCCGCTGTGCGAATACCGCCTCGTAGCAGACGAACTCCCGTCGTCTGCTCTCGCTCCTTGCCTGGGCGAGGCATGACGGGATTGTCGGCGCTAGAGAGCTCAAAGACAACGTACAGCGAGCGGCGTGAACGCTCGCCTCCCCACGCTGTCTCGTGCTCTCGTGCACCGCCTAGGGATCGCGGGGGAATTTTCGTCAAAAGTTGCGAAGTTGAGCGCGCGCAGGGAGGAGGAAACTTTGCGGCGTTCTTTTGGTCACTCCCCCCGCTACGTCAAAAAGCGAAGAATGTTTTGCTCCACGAGTTTAGCTACCCTGGTATAAGGAGTATTCACTGGGCGCCATATTTGTGGGTGCTGTCTAGAGCGCATGCTCAGAACGAGCCCACATTAATAGGCTGCTAAGACCGGCAATCTTGAGGGTGCGGAATGCACGTTGCAAAAGAACCGTGGAAGCTCGCCATCAGCACGCGCTCAGCAGTCGTGCACACAGCTATGGCCGCCAGTGAATACTTCCTATTAGCGGCGAGATGTTTCGGTGGCGCCCTCGTTTGGTTACCTTTCGTGACGTCATTACCTTATGAACAACAAGTTCGATGGTGTTTGTAATGAGCATGGTGGAAGCCTGAAATTATAGCGCTCTCAAAGCAGCACTTCCAACACCGTCAAAATTGAAGTTCTTACATTCCTCTTATTTGCGTCGATGAGAAATCCTTTGCTGACGTCATAGTCAGCATTCGGCCAATTGTGGCGGGCCGACCACAGCGACGCTTTTGATCGTTCACGTCGCCAATAGGGAGTATTCACTGGCAGCCATAGCTGTGTGCTCGGCTGCAGAGCGCGTGCTGAAGGCGAGCTTCCACAGTTCTTTCGCCACGTGCATTCCGCACCACTAAGATTGCCTGTCTTGGCAGCCTATTAATGCGAGCTCGTTCTGAGCATGCGCTCTAAACAGTGACCTCAAATATGGCGGCCAGTGAATACCTCCTATAGCTTTTGAATCTAAAACAATGGACCTTTTGTAGAAATACGCGGTGCACATGCGCGGAGTATTTCATGCGCCTGGGTTCGAGACTCGAGAGTATCTAGTTCCAAACAATCCGCCATCTTGCATTTCTCGCCTTTGAGCGGTTTCGTTGTGTCGACCTCGGGGCGGAAGATTACGCACGATGGGGACAAAGGTGAGCTTGGGGGAGCCGTATCTAGGTCACATCGCCTCAATGGGTGAACAGGATGTAGCTGACGTTTTGGGTGTGGAACGGGTGGGAGAGGCCTTGGGCGCGCGTTGTTTTCCAGTCACCTAGTCTCGAACCGATTCGCGTGTCTAGGTGGCAGCACATATTCGCCAAGAGGTCCATTGTTCGAATTTGGTGCGACTTTGCCATTCATGACGTCGCACACATCATGGAAAAACAGAGACAAACCCACAGCCCCTTGAGACAGACTCTCTTCCCATAGAGTTATTACAATAAACGCTAGAGGCTCAGCTGGCGCTAGTGTGCTGTTGCATTTTGAAGCAGACAGCAAGCAGTCAGAAATTGACTTCCGGTAATGCATTTCTATGGGAAAAAGCGAGTGCATTTTCTCTCTGCGCTCGATTATAAGAGCAAATATCACGAATAATTTGCACGTACTAGGCACATTGGAACATTTCTCAGTCACGCAGACGAAATAATTGGTCAGTTACAGCATTTTTATTTGAAATTCGTGGCATGAAAAACGGTGTTAAAACCACTTCGTACGTGTATTTATGTGCACTGTCGGACACTGTTAGCGCGAACACGGCGTCGGCGCTTTCCAGCATGGGGGATATACGTGCCAAACGAACGAAGGACATGTGGAAAACAAAGAGAGACGGCAAGAACTACGCAGTGACACTGGATAAGTAACTCCTTGTGCATGCAGACGATCAAAATAAATTGAAAGTCACGTAATATAGTTTTTATTCTTTCTGCTCATGAATATGTGCGAAGATGCTTCTTCTGGGTTCAAATCATCACCCGCACGCTCCAAATCTTTGCAAATAGGGAGAAGCCAGAGAACAGGTGCCCGATAAAAACTGCCCGACATAGGATATAATAAGAAAACACACCTTTAGTAGCCCACGTACTTTATTCTTTACGTTTCGAACGTTTTTTTAACCACTCGTAAAGATGCACGACGGGGTCATTTCATATAGTGACAGGACGCGTGCATATTAACAATATATAAGCACCAACGGAATGCTGGCGAACTTTGAACACACTTTGCATTCCTTTCGATCGTTATTTTGCTTAGAATCGTCGCTCGTTTCTACATACCTGCCATGGAACAGAGGTTTGGGCCTGCAATATAGCGAAGTTTAACATCGTTCAGTGGTAAAGAAAAAATGCTCTAACTAAGCAATTACACTTTCACTAAGATTACGCACGATGGGGACAAAGGTGAGCTTGGGGGAGCCGTATCTAGGTCACATCGCCTCAATGGGTGAACAGGATGTAGCTGACGTTTTGGGTGTGGAACGGGTGGGAGAGGCCTTGGGCGCGCGTTGTTTTCCAGTCACCTAGTCTCGAACCGATTCGCGTGTCTAGGTGGCAGCACATATTCGCCAAGAGGTCCATTGTTCGAATTTGGTGCGACTTTGCCATTCATGACGTCGCACACATCATGGAAAAACAGAGACAAACCCACAGCCCCTTGAGACAGACTCTCTTCCCACTGTCTAAACATATATAAAGCATATTTTACTTTAAAAAAAAAACCAAATCCCCCTTTTTTTAAGGGGGGGGGAGGGGGGGGTGGTGTTGTATTGGTGCATATTGTTTAATTTAAGGTGGTCTTCGCCTTTTTCTCTCTCTATTTTTACTTCCCCAAACTTCCTCCTTCGCACAATAAAGCCAGCCACGTCACTTAGATTATTATGTTGTCATTGTGGTAAATCTATTCCTTTTTTCCCTCTCTCTCTATCTCTCGTTCTTATTTATTCCTTAGGTACCACTGAAGCTTGCGATTAGTGCCAGGTCAACCCGGAGAGCACAGAGAAGCCTGCGTATGACGCTAATACTTCACAGCGCACAAAAGACAACGCACCATCAAATCACATCCACACAAAGAAACAAGACTCACGCGGCGCTGATTGTCAACTTTGGGATATATTGATCATCATCTTCGTTATCTTTTTATTCTTACGCGCTAAAAATAAGAAGAAAATAAAAATTAACGAAGGAAGAACAGAGAAGGAAAAAGCTAAAGAAAAGGAAAAGGAGCGAAGATAAGGAAGAAAAACAAGTCGAGGAAATAAAATACAAAATAAAAATAAAAGAAAAAGAAAAGAAATGAAAGGGGATAAGATAAAGTCTGACAACAGTAAAAGTCACTAAGGAGGTTTTCCTAGATAAACTAACTCATTTTTGGACAGCGTTATCGACGGGTACTAATTACACTTAATCCATCTAGCAGGTCTATGCTATATAGCGGCTTCGATAATTTCTCTAGTTCGTTCTTGCTTCGTCTTAGGACTGTGCAATTGTTTACAAGTGGGGACTTGAGTTAGCGTTAATGGCGTTGTTGTTATGTTCTCGAAGGTTTTATGCGCATGACGTTTTAATTAATGGCCCCGAAGACGATTCCGACCGGCTCATAATGAACGCCCCTTTTTTGTAGTATATCTATACATAGGTAATTAAAACGGCTTACTCAGCAATGACGTCACCTGCAAAAACATTTTTGCTGCGAACTTTTCTCGAGAATATTTCTCTCAAAAACCTGTCCTTTTGGTTGTTGTCCCTTCAGTTTTCTGGCTATCCTCCAGAGAGGTGGTTGACAGGGAATCGGATGTGTTCACAAAGGGCGGTAATCCATCACTTCTCAAACACCTGCTTTTCGCTCCAGTGCTCTAAGGTTCCTCTGAGGTCACTTGAGTTGTGTGACTCGTCTGGAAGAGGGTCTCCAGTGCAAAGCAACACCGGCAAAGCCCCGACATGCCATGTCATTTGCGCCAGTGCAACGAAAGTTAAGCGGAGCGCAGGTTCGTCTGCTTCTTTTGCAGGGGTTGTGGTGAAGTCAGAACGCCGAACTCTGATAGGCTCTGATTGAAGGATAGCGGGCAGACCTCAAAGCAAGCTTTCCTTGAGGTCTACCCACTATCCTTCAGTCAGAGCCAATGAGAGCTTGCTTCGAGGTCTACCGACTATCCTTCAATCAGAGCCAATCAGAGCTCGGCGTTCTGACTTCACCACAACCCCTGCAAAAGAAGCAGACGAACTTGCGCTCCGAATTACGCCGCAATTTTTTTTTTTAGATTCATTGCTCGTTTATTGGACTACACAGATGAACCTGAGTGCCACAGTTTATTCCGCAAATAACTTGATAAGCGATGCCGAAATTTCTAATTCGTAAAATAATATCGAGGTTGCGGAGCTTCTAGAGGGTTTTATACGTCTAAGTATTGGGGCTACTGTTATTATTGAAGGCTCCGGTCCCACGGCGGCCATCTTAAATGGGTACAAAACGGGTTTTATTTTATTACAAGAAATGAAAAACAACGGGCTCAAGAGTAACTTTCATAGCATATTTTCGCGCGTTAAGACGGTGATAAATTTACGCCGCGTACTCATGTTTCGTGACAAAAAGAAAGTGGACGGGAGCATTTTGAAAATGCTGTGTCAAATAGTGCTCGTGTCCGTACCGTTTTCTCCCCGCTCTTGAATTACAACGTCAGTATTCAACCAGCTCGCTTTCACCCTTGCTTTAGATGCAACGACTTATTTTTACCACAAAACTTTTACTAAAAAAAAACATTAAAACGAATATTTCTTTAAAAAAATCTGTCGTCCACTTTTTTGTTATACACTAAATAATCAAAATTCAAAATCTTGTTATAGTGCTTCGTGACGGGACCACTCACAAAGCATCAAAAGCGCACCGTCATGATGTTCGTCATATTTCCGTACGTGTTCTATCATCGCTGAGTCAATCATAAACAGAAAAGACGCAATGACTCGCGCTTTTGAGGTTACTTGATTGGTCCGATTAGCTCGTAGCGTCGGCAGCGTCTGCACCACGGTGTAAGAAATACTCTTTAGGTGACGACTCTGCCCGACGCGGAGCGCGACCAGATAAAGTCCTCTCGCGAGCGCATGCGCGCGCCCAACAGCCCGCAGCGAACTAGTGCAACACCACCTAGGCAGAACTCCGCACGCGTCATCACAGCCAGGTCGATCGAGGCGTGCGATTGGGCACGAGTGCTGCGTCAGTGTTCGGCTGGGGCTCGTGTCTAATCAGGCCCAATAGCCGAGTTAGCGCGATCCGACTCTGATGACGTTTCATAGAGGGAGAGCAGACCATGCGGAGGCCTTTTATATTGTTGGTGTTGACTAGCGTCGCTCGCTGGCGAAACGACGCGACTGCGGAAAAAAACATAAGTACAATATCTCGTTGCCATGGCATCGGGCGAGCACGAGCTCCTCGCTCGAGGGTGTGCTACGGCTGCACGAGAGATGCCATGGCAACGAGATATTTTATTTATGTTTTTTTTTTTCCGCAGTTGCGTCGATTCGCCACCGAGAGACGCTAGTTGGTCGCGGGCTGTTGGGCGCGCGCATGCGCACGTGAGAGGACTTTATCTAGTCGATCTCACCTCATTGTTCCTCGCGCCAGTGTCCACACCTAAAGAGTGTATATCTTACACCGTGGTCTGGACTTAAGCTGAAACGAAGCACGTATAAGGCTCCCTTTAATCATCACGGGTCGCGTGCAAATGATAAATTAGATTTTACTCATCCGCGTATACGCGCCAGCGAAGCGATCCCCAGAAGAGCAGACAGAGACGCAAACTATGCCGAGAGCAAGTTCGTCTGCTTCTTGCACAGGGGTTGCGGTGATGTCAGAAAGCCGAGCTCTTATTGGCTGTTGGAAAAAAAATAGTGGGTAGACCTCAAGGCATTTAACATTGAGGTCTACCCACCACCGTTTCAACCAAAGCCAATCAGAGCTCGGCGTCATTTTGACGTCACCACAACTCCTGGGCAAGAAGCAGACGACTGGCTCTCCGCATAGTCCCCGACAGCTTAAGAAACGCAGAACATGGTGAGCATCTCATTATCGCAGCCAATCAGATTGTGGCATTGGCCGATGTGAACGCCAAACAACCAATCACGAATCCAGATGCGTAAACATAAAATAAAGCCACGCCCTACATTCTTAATTAAGCAGTGACTAATCGAAAGCGAACTCACATCCCCGGTCTGAGTTCCACGTCGGCCGAAGCAGAACTCAGCTGCCAGGTAAGGACTTCCCAGACCACACATAGGAGGCCCATCCTCGTCAGCGTCTTCAGCACCTCGTTCGGACGTCTCGGCGGGGCTCTGCCAATCCATCCAACTCTTCGAACAGACGACGTCGGCCAATCTCGCAGCGTCATTGCTAAGGCCCGACGGGTGCTTATCAGTCAGCTGCAAAGATCACGCGTGTCTAGGTCCAAAACAAAGCTACTTTTACGGACGCCAGAGAGAGCGAGGAGCTTCGCGGGCGGCGATGTACGGGGGAGAGAGAAAAAGAGAGAGGAGGCGAACAAGTTTGGTGAGGGGAAAAGAACACAAACGCCGAACAGTGGAGGATGCGAACCAGAAATCTTCCGGGGTTGGTTGGCCACGGAAACTGAGGCTTTTTATAGAATCGCTTCTTTCTATCATTTATTCCGCAGGGATCAGAGAAAGGAATCCCAATATTGATGAGTACGCTGAACCAAATAACAAATCAATTAACTGTATCTACACAAAGCATAATAAAACAATTGCGCAAAAAGTAAAACACGACGCGCACGATATGATATAACTAGCCTGAAATACTTGAATTCGAACCCTCTGACTCTATCTTTTCTTCCCCTTTCTCTATTTGTTTCTACATTGCTTTCTATCAAATTGAAAGCACACGTATATACAACAAAAATCATATAGAAGGACTCCTAGAATTTGCAACTGGTTCACGTTAAGTTTTCGAGGCTCTTATAGTTCATTTCACCTTATGTGCGACCGAAGCCGACGCTACAAGCGCGAGCATGCTGCTTGTAACAGCGCCTGTAGTGCACGAGCGCACGTGCGAAGCAGGAACGCTCAGAGCGTTGGGCTCGCGCTTCTAGCGTTGACTTCGCTCGCAAATAACGGGAAACGAAGTATATGCGCCCGTTTCCGGCTTGAGCGGCGTCACCGTTGGCGTAATCGCGCGTTGCATTATGGGACGTTTCCCATAATGACGTCAAGCGTCACGTCACGACGGCCATGAGGGTTACGAGTGACGTCACGAGTAACGTCACGAGGGGAAGGGAGGGAGTAGGAGGAGCAGGGGAGGTGGAGGGGAGGATAATGAGAAGGGGAGGAGGGGAAGAGGAGGGAGGAGGAGGAGAGTGGCAGGAGGGGAGGGGGAGGAGGAGGGGAGGAGGAGGGGCATATCATTTCTCCATACCCTCCCCTCCTCCTCCTCAAGAACTCCACTTTAACTCGGCATCTCCTCCTCTTCTCACTCCCCTAGACTTGGTGAGGAGGGCCCGGATTGCCAGCCGCAGCCAGGCTATCCCGGACTAAGGATTACCTCCACCGGGCGGGTGCCCTAGCATCTGCACCTGATGCTAGCTAAATAAAGATTTATTCAATCCATCCACTCCCCTCCTCCTCCTCTCCTTCTCCTCCTCTCCTTTTCCTCCCGTCCTCCTCCACCTCCTCCTCCATCTCCCCCTTCTCTATCCTCTTCTTCCTACCTCCCTACCCCCTCGCGATGTCACTCGTGACCCTCGTGACGTCACTCGTGACCCTTGTAACCTTAGTGACCCTCGTGACGTCACTCGTGAAGGCTTCGTGACCTTCATGTCACCTTCGACCTTCACTGTGAAGGTCATGACCTTCGTCGTGACCTTTATGAGTGACCTTTGTGACGTCACTCGTGACGCTCGTGACGTCATACGTGAAGTCATGTGTGACGTCATTATGGGATGTTTCCCATAATGCAACGCGCGGTTACGCCGACGGCGACAGCGCTCAAGCCGGAAACGAGCATCTAAGAGGTGCCCTTAAAAAGTATGTCATGCGTCTTGTTTCGGTCAAGATAGAGGAGTGAAGAGCTGTGTAGCCCCGAAAAATGATCGAGTTTATCATGTTCAGGGCTTGACCCGTACGTGTCATGGATCCTGAACTCCAGACGTGTAATCAGCTGTAAGCATTCCACCAGACGAACGTCGACGAAGGTAATCGAAAGCAAAATACTAATTAGCTTTTTCTTGTATATCTGCTTTGTTAATATTTGACTGATCTAAAGCGTCAGCAAGAGCGATCATACACCGGCTCACTACTTATCCCTGAGCAAAATTTGCTTTAGAGATCACTCAGGGGATCTTCGAAATTTAAAAAAAAAAATAATGGCATTAGAGAACACATTGTGGCTTTGTCTGAGACGAGGGGTTTGCGTCTACAGTCGTTCTGTAGTAAAATCCCAGTCACCAATGATCTTAGGCCGGTTTGAAATTTGCGCTCAAACGGAGTTCACCAAACGTAAGAACACGAAGACAAAACGTTTTTCTAGAAAATCCGTATGAGTCTGGGAGTTATAGCCAAATTAGAATTATAAAAAACAAGCATTTGGCTTCCTCACACATTAGAGAAAATTCTACGATTGAAGGTTTGGAGCGAAGTGACGGGCCAATAGACCTGTTGCAAAACGTACAGCGCCACGACGGCAGGGAATTTCGGGAACCCTCGGCACAGATTACGCGCTTTCTCGTTGCACCTCCGAGACTGCGCGCGCGTCCCGGCAGATACCGTTAGCAGCCGTTGCAGCCATCCGCCATCCCGCCCATGCACCGAGTCGTACGTCGTTTGCGGCGTACGGTATCTGTGGCAGAGTAAAGGCATCGCGACAGGTGAACTTATTTGAATAGGTGATTCCTCGTAACTTACCTTCGCGTATTGAAGTGTGTGGGAGCCGAGGGTGAAAGACGAGGCAGAGGGCACGTGATAGGGGGTGGGCGGAGAAGTCACGAGCTGGCGCGGGACAGTGCGTGCTGAGCGAGGCTGGAGCTGGGCAGGAACGACGGAGTGCCTGGCCTGGCCCATGGCGAACCCCGGAGCGGTCCACCAGCGAGGTCTGGAGCAAGACCGGTCGAAACGGCGAGCCCTGGCCATCTGCCCTAGGTCACGACGATCCTGAGGTGGCTCCGCAGCGAGACTCGGGCTGTGATAGCCCTTGACAGCCAGCCCACGCAGTGCTGGCGTGGGAAGGACGATCCGCAGGCCTGGACACGGACTCCGACTGCGAGCTCTGAACGACGGGCGACATCAAGGGTCGGCGGGCCCGGACTGCCGGCTCTCGACGACGGGCAACCGGGAGGTACAGTACATACCCATTCGCTGTCTTCTCGTTGTGTCATGTCACTCCCTGGGTGATGGGCGGAGCGCATACCGATCGGGCGGCGATTATTAGTAGAGCGACCTCCGTAAAGTACCCCACATCAAAATGGCGCCCAACGTGGGGCCCGTTCGGTATGCCTCTGCTTCTAGTGGTCCCCAGGGAGTCCCATGGATTCGTTGAGCGGGTTATTCTCTAACGCTAACGATGCCCGTTGAGACAAAGTATGTTGGAATTTTGGCGACTTGTCTCACAGCAGAACTCAGCAGGTGTCTCCTCGAATCGAGTACCTAAAGGGCTCGAAGGACGAGGTTGCGGACGCGCTTTCACGGGTACCCCAGAATAGTGGTTGGCAGGAGGTGATGCAACTGGGGGAAGACGAAGAGCGCGGTTAAGATGTAAGAAAGTCGTTTTCGGAGGCAGAGGAGAGCACGGCATGTTCGCTGGAAGGCAGGATAACGACTGGCAGCAGGGAAAACCGCCAGGACTCATTGCAGATTTAGGATTTAGGCTTGGGGTGATGCGGTAGGCAAGTAAGCGCTTGTCGAGGCCCGGGGTGCAAATGAGTTTTTTTCAGTGGGTGTCGGAAAGATTGCGGGAATGGAGGTTGACACCGGGAACACTGGCGGACGAGATAATAAGCACTACGATTTGTAACTGCTGGGCCAAGACGGCTAGTTGCTTCGCGTCATTCCAACAATCGACGAAGGGAAGAGGAACGACTCTCCCTTGAGGGGGGTCGTCTTTATAAAAAACTACAGAGCCGACTTAAAGGATGCTTTTGCGACTTCACTCTGGCCGGTCGTGGCAGTGACAGCAAGACTTTTAATAAGTTATGTCGCGTCACGACCTGGCCAGGGATGAGGCGGTTGACCTTTGGGTGGATTGTAGCTGTCCAGCTTGCCATGAGGCGTGAACGGTTCAAGCGGGCTTGCTCGCTGAGCTGCCGCCCCCTCCGAGGACCGATCAGTCCTTAGAGCTCGTATGCACGTGGACGAAACGGGACGCTGACGCTTACATCGAGTAGCACATGGTATATGTAGTCGTTGCGGAACGCGGGTATCGTATATGGTCATCCCGCCAGAGGCTTTGGATCCCTTCGCTTGCGCAAAAGATGGACTAGGTTTACACCATCGTTACCTGTTCTGAAGGAAACTCACGCTTTGAGCAACGCAGCTAATGGGTTAGCCGCATCGCTTGCTCCGAGGTGTGAAGGGCACCCGAGGTATAAAGACGCGAGCGTCGTGTCTTACTTCTAGGCTTACTCGGCGAGATACAAACGAGGAGGCTTGCCCGGTTCCATTGCTGACATGAAAGGATACTACCGTCGTCGCGATGGGGAAGACGTATAACATGAGGTTGCGGTAGGACACAAGAAATCCCCTGTTCCTGGCGACCCAGGAGAGAGCTCTGGAATGCGGACCTGCTGAGTTAGCCGCATGGTACACGAACCCGTCGGCAAGCAATTTGGCGGTGGAGGCTATGGCCACTGCCACAATCTGCGGCAGAGTATTTGTTCGTTGTGTGTTGTTTTAACACTGTTTTGCGCAGAATAGCTTCTTGGACAGACGGCCATAGACGGCGTAACCCAGAAAGCCCACCGGAAGGAAATACGGGCCCATTCGTTTTCCCAAGTGCTCAGGGTGGCTGACAGTTAATCGGCCTGACGAACGGTTTAAGCGGGCAGTTCTAAGCCCGCTGCGACCTCTAAGCGGAACGAGGCAGGTCCGTCCGCGTCGGCCAAACCAGCTTAGAGCAAGCCCACTGCTGCATCGCGGTGAGTGGGACAGCAAGCGACGGACAGGTCGGCATTGTCTGCCGGCTTCGCTAAAAGAGCCAGCTGATGCCGGCACCAAGAAAGATCGACGCCGAGGGTCCCACCACCACCTACGCCGCTTTCGGACGCTGCAACGTGGCCACTCCGGCCACAGCAACAGCGGCCGCCTCTTCGACACCTCACACGGCGCCGACCGGAGTGTCCACCTGTCCCCCCGTGTTTCGACGTGGAAGAACTCCTCCCTGAAGCCCATGAAGTCCCGTGTATCGGAAGTCCCCGAAGTCCGGGCCTTGAGGGGTGGAGGGTGTTAAATAGCGATAAGAGGAATAAAAAAGGGTTTATGTACAATATTTACATTCGTGAGAAACGTTGTGACCCGTTGAGGCGTTTGGTGTGCATTGCGTCGTTCGGTATTCGTTGAGGCGATCTCGTTCTGTACTTCGTTCTCTTCGTTCTGCCATTTCGTTTTTCTCGCGATCTAGCATGTCCTTTTCGTCGTTTTCACTCAAGAATAAAGTCCTAATTAAATTATTTTACAAACACTCCCCCGCAATGAGCATAGACCTGCTCATTAGTTGAGGGACTCCAGGGGGTAAAAAAGCTACACCGGTCGTCTGATAACCTTACCATGAGGAAGCTTTACCGCGCATGACCGTACAAGTCCGTCGCGCCCGAGGAAAGTTTGAACTATGCGCCCTGTTTTCTAGCTCTGACGTGGCTGTAGATGTTCGGACACTATGATGAAATCACCTTCGTCGAGTCCACTGGATTTGGTGGGTCGGGAGTGGTGAGCTGAGCGTAGTTAATTTAAGTACTCCCTTCGCCATCTCCTCCAGAAGTGGTTAGTCACTGCTTGCCTGTGTTTCCAACGTCTTTGGATATCGGCGGCCTCGTGAGTACTTTGCGTTCGTACTTGTAAACGTAGGCGTGCTTGACCTTAGGTGCGCTAAAAAAGGAAGTTCCTTGTTTTCGGTCGTGTAGGCACGTCTGGTCGTAGGACCCATCGTGGTCGTCCTTGACGTCGACGTTGTCTTCGTTCAGGGCATCATTTGCCGGTTCCTTGTCAAGGGACTTTGTGTGCTGTGACGCTCTACTCTTCCAGGTGTTTTGGTACCGGCTCAAAAATCGGTTCGCTCTCACGGGATCAGTCTCTTCCTTCATTCGGGCCTTGCGCAGATCCTTCAAGTAGCTCTCCCTGACATCTGGCGTAAGCTTGCTTATCAACTCCATCTCCTCCTTACTCAAGCTCAATCTTCCACTCGTTCCTTCCGAGGCTGGTCCCCTCGACTCCCTGGAGGACCTTTAGTCTATGGCTTGTTCTTGCCCGTGGCTATGTTTGTGTTTGTGCTAGCGAGGAGACCTGTCCACTTCTTCGACGGGCCTTCTCCTCAACTCCTGAATGCTCCTACTTGATTCGGCCCTCTCGTACATTCGTCGTAACAACTCCGTCTGTTGGCCGGATTTCTCTCCAGAAGGCTTCTGGACTGATCTTCCAAAATGGTCAACAAGCGACGAAGTAACCCTTCCCAAAGGTGGCTGAACGGGCCGCCTTTCAAGCTCCACCAGGCGTCCAACGGCTTCCTCCTTGTTCCTGTCCATCCTGCCGTTCAACTGCTGCCGGTACTGCCCGTACTGTTTCCGAAGCATCTCTTCGACCTGCGCCTCTTTTTCGCCAGTCAGCACCTGAACCGGATGGCCGAAGTAATCCCAGGGGCGGAAGGTGACAAGATGGCGCGGTGATTCACGTGTCACATCCTCCCTGTCTCCCCTCTCCCTCAGTGGTATGTCGCCTCTTTGTGGCATTTGGGGCTGCCTGTCAAACGTCTGCTCCTCAGGGGGTCTTCTAGCCTCTTGTAATCGCTTGCTTTCCCTCATCCTGCTCTGAACCCTTTCGTACTGCTCCCTCAGCAGTGCCTCCGCCTGAGCAGCCTTCTCCCCAGTATGTACCTGTACTGACCTTCCGAAGTAGTCAAATGGTCTGGACGTGATTGGCTCGTTGTCGCCCCTGGGAGGGGGGGTCGAACATGATTGGGGCCCTTTCTTCGGGAAGTCCCCTAGCTTCCTCTTCTAAGATGTCTTGTTCGAAAGCCTTACGCCTCTGTGCCTTCTCGCTCTTCCGCCGGAGCAGTTCCTCTTGCTGATGGGCTTTTTCCCCGGTTA
This sequence comes from Ixodes persulcatus, assembly GCA_013358835.2. Lineage (NCBI taxonomy): Eukaryota > Metazoa > Arthropoda > Arachnida > Ixodida > Ixodidae > Ixodes > Ixodes persulcatus. The sequence continues at coordinate 137,437 of JABSTQ010010141.1, forward strand.
GCACCTGAACCGGCCTTCCGTAAAAGTCAACCGGAGAAGACGTCGAAAGCGAGCGGCCCGCAGAGTCGTATGAATTGCGATCACCCTTGATAGGCCTCGCAGGAGTGTCACCACGGTCGTCGAACCTCACCGTAGGTTTCTCGTCCTCGTATGGTTTGCGGTCGTCCCTAATGGGCCTCGCGGGAGTGTTGCCATGGCCGAACCTTGGAGGTTCATCGTCGTCGTGAATCTTGAAAACGGTCGTCGTCAAGCATACGTTGGCGGCGTTGCTCACCTTGATGGGTTCCTGTAGAGACCACCCGAAAATGGTCTCTACTGCGGTCAGTGAAAGGTTAACGCGACGTACGTTTCCGGTGGTGACCCTCCAATAGTAGTCTGCTCCTATTAAAATGCTCACTCCACGCTCCAATAGACAGTTCCCCACAGGTAGATCGGCGAGTGTGATCCCTTGTCTTTGTAGGTTTCTGATGATGTCGCCATCAGGGAGAGTAAGGATCTCTCCGCAGATTTCCGGAACCTCCAAAGCCTCGACTACGATCTCGGCGGGCCCGTGATGGCTTCGGAGCACAAGTTCCACACGACGACAGTTTCTTTTAGTTCCACGCCCTGAGTCACCAAAAGCGAATATCGTTAGCTCCTCCTCTCCGACCGGTCGACATCCAAGCCTTTCAGATGTGTATCGGCGAATGAAGGTTCGTTGACTCCCTCCGTCGATCTGTGCTCGTAGGGATGTTTCGGTCTGACCACTCGCTCGTATCCTGGCTGTCTGAAGCAGTACTTGATTGTGAGCTGTCGTACTGGAGCTCGAGATGCCGATAAACTGAGGAGGAGTCGAACTGGTGTTAGTAGGCCGCGTTGTCGCCGCCCACTCAGGGTCACACATTACGGTCAGGTGTTTTCCGGAGCATTTTTCACACGAAAGTTTGTACGCGGATCTGCACTCTCTGGAGCGATGGAACTGTTTAGTGCAGCGAAAGCACCTGTTTTCCACTTTCAGCTTGTCCTTCTTTTCTTTGATCGTTAGAGGTGACGTGCAGTTCTCCAAGTTGTGCTCCTTAGAGCAGCAGAACACGCAGCGGCTTAGTTCAGGTTTCGTGGCACTGCTCAATGCTGCCGCCGATCCTCCCCTCTCGGAGTGGCGTTCTAGGCGATGTGAATCGGGTGTAGGTCGTTGTGACGTGTTGGGTATGAGCTGGCGGCACTTCTCTCTGGTTTCCACCTCGACGTCAATGAACTAGAGAAGCCTATTGAGTTCATTTTTGTCTTCGCTCTGCGGCCGTCTTTCGACAATCAAGCAGCGATTGTATCTGAGAATGAGCTCTGGAGGGAGGGACTTCTGTAGTACTGTATGCAGTAGTACCCCATATGAGTCCGAGTCAACTCTTAGGCTTTTTAGACTCCTCATCCGGGTCACCACATCGTCATAAAGTCTCCGGAGTCCATCCACTGCGTCTAACGTAACGATTGACTTTATGTCCAAGAGGTGTGTGAGGTGGTCGTTCACGATGACAGAAGGTTGACCAAATCTCCTTTTGAGCAGCTCTATGACCGTGTCGTAGTTGTCACCAATTACCGGAATTCCTTTGATCACCGCCTCAGCTTTGCCGACCAGGTGCACCTTGAGGTATTTCAGCTTATCCACGGGAGACAAGACGGGGTTCTGGTCGATAGCCGATTGAAATTGGTCCCAGAATGTCTGCCACTCCGCCAGATCTCCGTTGAATTTCGGCAGCTCCAACTTCGGTAATTTAACGTTCGGGACAGTCGCACCGTTCATCCCTTGTCCCTCTGAACGTGACGCGTTGTTACAAACCGAAGAGGTGGTTTCGTTGTTCTTTGGCTGTTGTTTTTGTAATTCCCTCAAAGCTCTTGACCTGGCTATGCTGATGGAGTCTTCATAAGCGAGGCTTGCTTCCATTTCCTCTTCTATGTTGTTGTCATCAACAAGGTCCGCTATCAACGTGTCGAGCTCCCGAAGTGATTTTTCTTTTAACATAAGAAGAGTGATCTTATCTTCAAGCTCACCTTGCTGCGTTGGAAGTTGGGTCATGGCTGTTGTCATCTCGTTGATGAGCCTTGTGATCGCGGATCAGACGACTCCTCGCTTCTTCTTGAGCTTCTTCATAGCAGCCGCTGTCGCTCACGTTGTTCGGTTCCTTGGGTTGCCCGAGGTCGTTGTGGCTTTCGTTGAACGTCTTTTCTTGGCGATTAGCTGCCGGGTTTCGGCACCATGATTTTGTTAAATAGCGATAAGAGGAATAAAAAAGGGTTTATGTACAATACTTACATTCGTGAGAAACATTGTGACCCGTTGAGGCGTTTGGTGTGCATTGCGTCGTTCGGTATTCGTTGAGGCGATCTCGTTCTGTACTTCGTTCTCTTCGTTCTGCCATTTCGTTTTTCTCGCGATCTAGCATGTCCTTTTCGTCGTTTTCACTCAAGAATAAAGTCCTAATTAAATTATTTTACAGAGGGTGTGGGAGCCGAGGGTGAAAGACGAGGCAGAGGGCATGTGACAGGCGGTCGGCGAAGAAGTCACGAGCTGGCGCGAGACAGTGCGTGCTGAGCGAGGCTGGAGCTGGGCAGGAACGACGGAGCCGGGCTGCCTGGCATGGCCCATGGCCACGGTGTAAGATAATAGTGTCCATGGCGAACCCCGGAGTGGTCCACCAGCGGGGTTTGGAGACGGACCGGTGGAAACGGCGAGCCCTGGCCATCTGGCCTAGGCCACGACGATCCCAGGGTGGTTCCGCAGTGAGACTCGGGCAGTGATAGCCCGGGACAGCCAGCCTACGCAGCGCTGGCGTGGGAAGGACGATCCGCAGGCCTGAACACGGACTCCAACTGCGACCTCTGAACGACGGGCGACATCAATTGTTGGCGGGCCCGGACTGCCGGCTCTCGACGACGGTCAACCGGGAGGTACAGTAAACCCATTCGCTGTCTTCTCGTTGTGTTATGTCACTCCCTGGCTGACGGGCGGAGTGCATACCGATCGGGCGGCGATTATTAGTAGAGCGACCTCCGTAAAGTACCCCACAAGTGTCACCGAATACATTTAGTTTGCACCGCAACCGCGGCAGGTTTCGACCAGGTTCGACAAAGCGTTGGTGCAGCAGACGACTGAGCCGGTACAAAGGAGAGGGATGAGGAAGGGGCAGCCGTTGGCTCGTCGCTCGCCCGACTCGGCTGCTCGAAAGTTGTTGCCGTGGTAACCTGCGCCTGCTCGCGTATGCCACGTGGTCACGCGGTAGCGGGAGGAGGGGTTTACCGAGGACTCCCATTAATCGCCGCGCGGCGCGCGCGGGCTTTTGGGATTTTCGCGAAGGGTCTATAGGAAGTATTCACTGGCGGCCATAGCTGTGTGCGCGACTGCTGAGTGCGTGGTGATGGCTAGCTTCCAGGGTTCTTTTGCAACGTGCATTCCACACCGTCAAAATGGCCGGTCTTAGCAGCCTATTAATGGGGGCTCGTTCTGAGCATGCGCTCTAGACACATCCACAAATATGGCGCCCAGTGAATACTCCTTATTGGCTGTGGGTTAAGGCCCGTTCACACAGTTTCGTTCGGAGCGACCACTGCGCTTACGAACGAATGCAACCGGTTGGAACGACGAGTTACCATAGCAACGAAGCGCCAAACGGTCGTTCCGTTCGTGTTCGTTCGCAACGCAAGGAGTTGAGCCGGGCTGAACTTTTTCGTTACGTTCGGGAACGACCGCAACGACAGACCAATCTCAGGTCGAGGAGAGCTCGGTCGCGCGCGTTGCATGCCGGTCGTGCCGGGCTCCTTTTATATGCGAACATGGCGTCGGTGGTGATCGTCGACGTGGACGGCGTGGTGGAAGCTCATCGTTACGCGTAAAAGCGCTATCCTTGACTGTGAATTTTCGTCGTGTGTCGTTATGATAACCCAGCAAGTACTAGAAGGGAAGATCCACTATACTCGTGCGGCGATCTCGTGGCGGCACTCTCAAGACAGCAGAAACGCCCGTGCCGTCTGGTGCTTTCTTAGCATTTGTGTCCTTGAACATCGCCCGGCTTTCTTTTTTGGCGCATTCCATGCGTGTGCTCAAGTTCAAGGTATTACTGGTGCGTACCGTATAAAGAATGCGAATTTTCACGCGTTTTCATCACCCGAGAAAGGTGATTAGTGTTAGCAATCCTGAACGCTCGCAACGTCTCACTCGCAACGTCTATCTGATCACGAAATTATATTTCTACGTTGCTATATCTCTGCTAAGATTACATCGTCTTTTATAATAGTAGAAAAGGTGTGTGGCGAGATTTGTACTGTTGGCAAAGTCGTGTATTAAAGTCGTGATCGTGCATGACGGCGTACTGCATCTTTTTTTTTCTTTTTTTTTTAATGCACTACCCTGCAAGCGTACCCTGAAAAATAAAAAAAAAATAAAGTTTGTGGTCATAGAAGGCGGTCTGTTTATTTTCTGTAACGCAAATGAGTGGCAGCGCGTCCCCAATAGCTGACGGCGGCGGTGAGGCGGTCGCCGTGCTGCCGACGCACTGCGCCTGTTGCAGCGGTTGCAGGAGTGTACGCGCGGCGCAGAGCGGTCGTTCCGGTCACAACGGACGCACCCTTACAAAAATCTCTACTTAAATTCTTTTGAATTTCTGTTGAAAATATTCTGGAATCGTATTGAATTTCTTTTTAAACTTTATTGATGTTTTTTAGACTTTATTTTGACAACCTATTTAACTCCTAGTTAAAATTGGCCACTTAAATTTTTTAGAATTCCTTCTTACATACATTTTTTAGAATTCCTTCTTACATACATTTTTTAGAATTCCTTCTTACATAAATTTTGTTGAATTCCTTTGACTTTTCCGCAGATTGCCGTTAAAAAAAAACTCAATTTTTTATATATATTTCGAGTTTTGTTAGGAAATAGTGTCCCTTTGATACATACCATCCCACAAATAAGCACTGACAACCATAAGCCCCCGTTAGATTATCCCCAGGTTTATTGCCATGGCACGAACTCAGAGACCTACTGCTCTTGATCAGAGATATCAAACTTACTTTAAAAAGTAATTAAAGTACATTACTAATAATTACTTTCCTGAAAACTGCAAAAATATAATTAAATTACATTACAAATCACCGCAGACTAAAAGTAATGACATTACATACAATTACTTTACAAAAGTAATTAAATTACTTCTACATTACTTTTTAATACCTGGAGGCAGTCATTCATCATCATTGTATTTAGAGCATATGTACCAAAACGCAGATCTTCCTGTTTACACCGCAACAGCCTTGTGCGCCTCCAAGTGCACCATACTGAACAGTCGCTTTGCTGGCGCACACGACATAAGTGTTAAACACGATGAATAGCTTATTCTTTAGATGTGCCTCAAAGACAGTCGACTCGCCGGTTTCGCTGTTCATTCAACGGTGAAGGTTCTCAGTTAAAAGGGTATATGTTTCCGTCTGCTTGACTGCGCGCTTGAGCTCGAGGGGCGCGAGACGTCGAAGCGCTGTCAATGATAGAAGGCTCGCGCTGGAGGCAGGAGAACTGAAGCACCTTCCTCCGGTTCTCAACTTGTCAGAGAGTATTGAGAAACTTAGTGACTTTTGACATTTAGTCAAGATGTACCGTGGTCAATAAAAAGTCAACAGAAAGTCTGTAGCGTTTCTGTTGACACTGGCTACAGAAAGTCAACCGAATATTTTCAACACGAAGTAAACAGAACGTCTTGCAGTATTTCTGAAGACACTTTCAACAGGAAGTCAACAGAAAAAGATCAACGTAGAGTTAATAGAAAGTCAACAGCTTTCTTTTGACTCAGGCGGGAGAAAATCATCAAAAAAGTTTCAACACAAAATCAGCAAACTTTCTGTTGACCATGTCAACAGGAAGTCAATGTCAAAAGGAAGTAATCAGGGTGAACAGTCAACAGATTTTCAATAAAAGTCAAAAAACATTTTTATAGGGGTTTGCAGAACCATGTATCCATCGCCGTCATGCCGGACCCTGCACACAACCGCAAACCATATAAAATTTAATTTTTTTTCTCTTTTTATAAAATAATAAAAAAGAAATAATGTCAATAAGACTTTTTTTAGAAAATAATCAACAAAAAAAAGTTGTTAGAACTTCTTTTTAATTTTTTTATAAATAAGTCTATAAAACAAAATCTTGTTTTTCCTTTTGAATTTTTTTAGAAAATAACCTACAGAAAAACGTAATTAAAACTTCTTTTTAATTTTTTATAAATAAGTCTACAAAAGAAATTCAGTATTTTTCTTTTGAAATTTTTTGACAATAATCAAAACAAAGTGCTTTAAAAAGGAAATTCAATAGGATCCCGGAAAGTCAATAAAAAGTCTAAAGAAATTAAAAAGAATGTTGAGACCTGTTTTTGTTAGGGCAGTCGTGGATAACGGGTTCGTTTCAGATGTCTGAACCAGCCTTACACAGCTACTGTAGGCGCACAGCAGATCTTCGTGACTGTACGCCGTAGCCGAAACCTCCGGTTGCTCCGGTGAGGACGGTGGACCTCGCGTAGGGCAGGAAACCGCCCGCCATGTTTGTAAGCGTAGCTGGGTTGCTTATTATTGGCTAGGAGCAAGAGCTGAAGCTCGTTTCTCATTGGCTGTTGATTCGTTTTGTTGCATGCTGTTCCATGTGTGTGTACACGTCGCGTACAGTTGTCGTTGAAGTCGCAGCGGTTGCATTCGTTCGTAAGCATAGTGGTCGCTCTGAACGCAAATGTGTGAACGGGACTTTAGGTTCATGGCTGCACCGCTGAGGTCGGGTACGCATCGTCGCCAAAGCCCCCGTTAGATTATCCCAGGTTTATTGCCATGGCACGAACTCAGAGACCTACTGCTCCTGATCAGAGATATCAAACTTACTTTAAAAAGTAATTAAAGTACATTACTAATAATTACTTTCCTGAAAACTGCAAAAATATAATTAAATTACATTACAAATCACCGCAGACAAAAAGTAATGACATTACATACAATTACTTTACAAAAGTAATTAAATTACTTCTACATTACTTTTTAATACCTGGAGGCAGTCATTCATCATCATTGTATTTAGAGCATATGTACCAAAACTCAGATCTTCCTGTTTACACCGCAACAGCCTTGTGCGCCTCCAAGTGCACCATACTGAACAGTCGCTTTGCTGGTGCACACGACATAAGTGTTAAACACGATGAATAGCTTATTCTTTAGATGTGCCTCAAAGACAGTCGACTCGCCGGTTTCGCTGTTCATTCAACGGTGAAGGTTCTCAGTTAAAAGGGTATATGTTTCCGTCTTATCGATTTAAAACTTATAGTCCGTGTCAGTATGTTAAGACGGGTCATGGGAGCTCGCTCTTACAAGGAGTCGTCACGTGAAACACTTCCCTTCCGCCTCGGACGCAATCTAATTCTATTCTCCAAAGAGCACTACTTGACACATTCCCGGTCATTCCTCTCAAGGAGTCTTGTTACCGAGTGCGCGAAGAGCCCAAGTTATTGCGCGTTGTCAGGCGAGGGGCCTGGCTATTTGCTAGGCAGAAGCGTCTCTAGTTGAGGAAAGGGAGGGCGCTAGCTATGTTAAGTCGGGCCATGGAAGCTCGCTCTTACAAGGAGTCGTCACGTGAAACACTTCCCTTCCGGCTCGGATGCAATCTAATTCTATTCTCCAAAGAGCACTACTTGACACATTCCCGGTCATTCCTCTCAAGGAGTCTTGTTACCGAGTGCCCGAAGAGCCCAAGTTATTGCGCGTTGTCAGACGAGGGGCCTGGCTATTTGCTAGGCAGAAGCGTCTCTAGTTGAGGAAAGGGAGGGCGCTAGCTATCAAGTCAACAGATTTCAATAAAAGTCAAAAAACATTTTTATAGGGGTTTGCAGAACCATGTATCCATCGCCGTCATGCCGGACCTGCACACAACCGCAAACCATATAAAATTTAATTTTTTTCTCTTTTTATAAAATAATAAAAAAGAAATAATGTCAATAAGACTTTTTTTAGAAAATAATCAACAAAAAAAAGTTGTTAGAACTTCTTTTTAATTTTTTTATAAATAAGTCTATAAAACAAAATCTTGTTTTTCCTTTTGAATTTTTTTAGAAAATAACCTACAGAAAAACGTAATTAAAACTTCTTTTTAATTTTTTATAAATAAGTCTACAAAAGAAATTCAGTATTTTTTCTTTTGAAATTTTTTTGACAATAATCAAAACAAAGTGCTTTAAAAAGGAATTCAATAGGATCCCGGAAAGTCAATAAAAAGTCTAAAGAAATTAAAAAGAATGTTGAGACCTGTTTTTGTTAGGGCAGTCGTGGATAACGGGTTCGTTTCAGATGTCTGAACCAGCCTTACACAGCTACTGTAGGCGCACAGCAGATCTTCGTGACTGTACGCCGTAGCCGAAACCTCCGGTTGCTCCGGTGAGGACGGTGGACCTCGCGTAGGGCAGGAAACCGCCCGCCATGTTTGTAAGCGTAGCTGGGTTGCTTATTATTGGCTAGGAGCAAGAGCTGAAGCTCGTTTCTCATTGGCTGTTGATTCGTTTTGTTGCATGCTGTTCCATGTGTGTGTACACGTCGCGTACAGTTGTCGTTGAAGTCGCAGCGGTTGCATTCGTTCGTAAGCATAGTGGTCGCTCTGAACGCAAATGTGTGAACGGGACTTTAGGTTCATGGCTGCACCGCTGAGGTCGGGTACGCATCGTCGCCAAAGCCCCCGTTAGATTATCCCCAGGTTTATTGCCATGGCACGAACTCAGAGACCTACTGCTCCTGATCAGAGATATCAAACTTACTTTAAAAAATAATTAAAGTACATTACTAATAATTACTTTCCTGAAAACTGCAAAAATATAATTAAATTACATTACAAATCACCGCAGACTAAAAGTAATGACATTACATACAATTACTTTACAAAAGTAATTAAATTACTTCTACATTACTTTTTAATACCGGGGGGCTGAGGCCAGTCATTCATCATCATTGTATTTAGAGCATATGTAAAGCAAACTCATATCTTCCTGTTTACACCGCAGAACAGCCTTGTGGCGCCTCCAAGTGCACCATACTGAAACAGTACGCTTTGCTGTGGCACACGACATAAGTGTTAACACATGAATAGCTTATGCCTTGTAATGTGCCTCAAAGACAGTCGACTCGCCGTTCGGGGACTGTTCAGCTCAACGTGAAGGTTCCTCAGTTAAAAGGGTATTGTTTCCGTCTTATCGATTTAAACTTATAGTCCGTGTCAGTATGTTAGACGGGCCATGGGAGCTCGCTCTTACAAGTGAGTCGTCACGTGAACACTGTCCCTTCCGCCGCGGACGCAATCTATTCTATTCTGCCAAAGAGCACTACTTGACACATTCCCGGCCATTCCTCTCAAGGAGTCTTGTTACCGAGTGGCGCGAAGAGCCCAAGTTAATTGCGCGTTGTCAGCGAGGGGCCTGGCTATTTGCTAGGCAGAAGCGTCTCTAGTTGAGGAAAGGGAGGGCGCTAGCTATGTTAAGTCGGGCCATGGGAGCTCGCTCTTACAAGGAGTCGTCACGTGAAACACTTCCCTTCCGCCTCGGACGCAATCTAATTCTATTCTCCAAAGAGCACTACTTGACACATTCCCGGTCATTCCTCTCAAGGAGTCTTGTTACCGAGTGCCCGAAGAGCCCAAGTTATTGCGCGTTGTCAGACGAGGGGCCTGGCTATTTGCTAGGCAGAAGCGTCTCTAGTTGAGGAAAGGGAGGGCGCTAGCTATGTTAAGTCGGGCCATGGGATCTCGCTCTTACAAGGAGTCGTCACGTGAAACACTTCCCTTCCGCCTCGGACGCAATCTAATTCTATTCTCCAAAGAGCACTACTTGACACATTCCCGGTCATTCCTCTCAAGGAGTCTTGTTACCGAGTGCCCGAAGAGCCCAAGTTATTGCGCGTTGTCAGACGAGGGGCCTGGCTATTTGCTAGGCAGAAGCGTCTCTAGTTGAGGAAAGGGAGGGCGCTAGCTATGTTAAGTCGGGCCATGGGAGCTCGCTCTTACAAGGAGTCGTCACGTGAAACACTTCCCTTCCGCCTCGGACGCAATCTAATTCTATTCTCCAAAGAGCACTACTTGACACATTCCCGGTCATTCCTCTCAAGGAGTCTTGTTACCGAGTGCCCGAAGAGCCCAAGTTATTGCGCGTTGTCAGACGAGGGGCCTGGCTATTTGCTAGGCAGAAGCGTCTCTAGTTGAGGAAAGGGAGGGCGCTAGCTATGTTAAGTCGGGCCATGGGAGCTCGCTCTTACAAGGAGTCGTCACGTGAAACACTTCCCTTCCGCCTCGGACGCAATCTAATTCTATTCTCCAAAGAGCACTACTTGACACATTCCCGGTCATTCCTCTCAAGGAGTCTTGTTACCGAGTGCCCGAAGAGCCCAAGTTATTGCGCGTTGTCAGACGAGGGGCCTGGCTATTTGCTAGGCAGAAGCGTCTCTAGTTGAGGAAAGGGAGGGCGCTAGCTATGTTAAGTCGGGCCATGGGAGCTCGCTCTTACAAGGAGTCGTCACGTGAAACACTTCCCTTCCGCCTCGGACGCAATCTAATTCTATTCTCCAAAGAGCACTACTTGACACATTCCCGGTCATTCCTCTCAAGGAGTCTTGTTACCGAGTGCCCGAAGAGCCCAAGTTATTGCGCGTTGTCAGACGAGGGGCCTGGCTATTTGCTAGGCAGAAGCGTCTCTAGTTGAGGAAAGGGAGGGCGCTAGCTATGTTAAGTCGGGCCATGGGATCTCGCTCTTACAAGGAGTCGTCACGTGAAACACTTCCCTTCCGCCTCGGACGCAATCTAATTCTATTCTCCAAAGAGCACTACTTGACACATTCCCGGTCATTCCTCTCAAGGAGTCTTGTTACCGAGTGCCCGAAGAGCCCAAGTTATTGCGCGTTGTCAGACGAGGGGCCTGGCTATTTGCTAGGCAGAAGCGTCTCTAGTTGAGGAAAGGGAGGGCGCTAGCTATGTTAAGTCGGGCCATGGGAGCTCGCTCTTACAAGGAGTCGTCACGTGAAACACTTCCCTTCCGCCTCGGACGCAATCTAATTCTATTCTCCAAAGAGCACTACTTGACACATTCCCGGTCATTCCTCTCAAGGAGTCTTGTTACCGAGTGCCCGAAGAGCCCAAGTTATTGCGCGTTGTCAGACGAGGGGCCTGGCTATTTGCTAGGCAGAAGCGTCTCTAGTTGAGGAAAGGGAGGGCGCTAGCTATGTTAAGTCGGGCCATGGGAGCTCGCTCTTACAAGGAGTCGTCACGTGAAACACTTCCCTTCCGCTCGGACGCAATCTAATTCTATTCTCCAAAGAGCACTACTAGACACATTCCCGGTCATTCCTCTCAAGGAGTCTTGTTACCGAGTGCCCGAAGAGCCCAAGTTATTGCGCGTTGTCAGACGAGGGGCCTGGCTATTTGCTAGGCAGAAGCGTCTCTAGTTGAGGAAAGGGAGGGCGCGAGCTTCCCCAAATTGTGTACTTTCCCAACAAACGGGTGGTGATATCTGCTCGTAGGATTAATCCCTAATAAACTTCCGAAGAAAAGGTAGCGAGGCATACCGCGAGCGGCACCGTGCTTGGCCCGATTCCCGTATTTTCTGACTACAAAAAGCATCTTTATTTAACTAGGCCAAGGATACGCACAAAACGTTCTGCGGACTTCACGAGGCATTTGGAATTAACTATTTATTCCGGTCGTTTGTTGTTCACAATGGTCGAAGCTTACGGTTTGACCTTGCTTGTCAAAATAACAAAAACGCTGGGGATCTGTTTGTCCTGTCCTCTCAGGTTTTAAAATGTGTTAACCTCACTGGTGTCGTGCTTTTCGCCTTGTAGCCGATAACCCGTTCATTCCTAAGCTGACAGTGCGGTGGAAGCTACGTGCTCGCTGGAACAGTCACACGTCCATCTTTCGACACATAACCACGCTCTCGTTCATACTCACGTGCAGAAAAAGGGGCGGGTGAGGTGATCAAAGGACAGTGGTTGATTAGTTCCGGTGAGCTCGTAGCTCCAACCTCCCAGTCAGTTTATGGATGAATGACGCAAAATATCGTCGTGATGACGTGACGCCGCGAGTATGCCTCGCCTGGTGTTTGTGAGCCGTGGCCTTCAGGCGATGACTTTACGCGTAAGCTTTTCTCTTTCGCCTCTCGAGTCAGCCTTTGTGGGACTGTCAATTTTTTCGTACGAGGCTTTGCGTTCAAATGGCCACCTCGTTTTTTTTTTTTTTGTTTTTTTTTTTTGCTCTGATGTTTCTTTCAGGACATTTCACTATGCAAAATCATTTTTCTCTTTTCTGAAAGCTCGCGAACGAACTTTTTTTATTTGGGACATGAGTAATTGCAAAAGTAATGAGTAATTTTATCGAAATTACTGCCTGAAGGTAATCAGTTACTTTTAAAAATGACCAGACTAAAAAAGTAATTCATCACATTACTCATTACCTGTTATAGACGTTGAGCGAGCCGGGGTCGGGACAGCAACTGATAAAAGTTTATTCGGCGATATCTTATATACACGAGTTGAATGCAGTATGGTCACGTGGCTTACGTGCGTCATGAAAATATACAAGTAACATATTTTGCTGAGTCATTACAGTTCCTCCCTTTTTTAGTTTAACTTAACACCAGTTTTGTAACTAGTTATTGCTAGCATCATAGCGGACGACTGGTCGTTGAGTCCGTGTCGATCTTCGTAGTTGGGGCACTTCGGGTGCCGAAACTTCCGTCGGACTCGTACTTGGAAGTCTTGGTGGTCGACTCGGGGTAGGTGTTCTGGACTCCGTGTCCTGGAAGGCGGATGCAGGAGGAAGCCTGACGTGGTAGTCAGGAACACGTTGGGATGACTCCGTCTGTGCCCACGAACGTCTCAGCTGGTTGCGGTGTCGGTGCCGAACCTCGCCACTCGCCATTTGCACCAAGTAGGAAACTGGCCCCTTGACTGCGATGACCTTGGCCGGTTTCCAACGGGGTCCTGGAGCCCAAGTTATTGCGCGTTGTCAGACGAGGGGCCTGGCTATTTGCTAGGCAGAAGCGTCTCTAGTTGAGGAAAGGGAGGGCGCTAGCTATGTTAAGTCGGGCCATGGGAGCTCGCTCTTACAAGGAGTCGTCACGTGAAAACCTTCCCTTCCGCCTCGGACGCAATCTAATTCTATTCTCCAAAGAGCACTACTTGACACATTGCCCGGTCATTCCTCTCAAGGAGTCTTGTTACCGAGTGCCCGAAGAGCCCAAGTTATTGCGCGTTGTCAGACGAGGGGCCTGGCTATTTGCTAGGCAGGAAGCGTCTCTAGTTGAGGGAAAGGAGTGGCGCTAGCTATGTTAAGTCGGGCCATGGGAGCTCGCTCTTACAAGGAGTCTTCACGTGAAACACTTCCCTTCCGCCTCGGACGCAATCTAATTCTATTCTCTAAAGAGCACTACTTGACACATTCCCGGTCATTCCTCTCAAGGAGTCTTGTTACCGAGTGCCCGAAGAGCCCAAGTTATTGCGCGTGTCAGACGAGGGGCCTGGCTATTTGCTAGGCAGAAGCGTCTCTAGTTGAGGAAAGGGAGGGCGCTAGCTATGTTAAGTCGGGCCATGGGAGCTCGCTCTTACAAGGAGTCGTCGCGTGAAACACTTCCCTTCCGCCTCGGACGCAATCTAATTCTATTCTCCAAAGAGCACTACTTGACACATTCCCGGTCATTCCTCTCAAGGAGTCTTGTTACCGAGTGCCCGAAGAGCCCAAGTTATTGCGCGTTGTCAGACGAGGGGCCTGGCTATTTGCTAGGCAGAAGCGTCTCTAGTTGAGGAAAGGGAGGGCGCGAGCTTCCCCAAATTGTGTACTTTCCCAACAAACGGGTGGTGATATCTGCTCGTAGGATTAATCCCTAATAAACTTCCGAAGAAAAGGTAGCGAGGCATACCGCGAGCGGCACCGTGCTTGGCCCGATTCCCGTATTTTCTGACTACAAAAAGCATCTTTATTTAACTAGGCCAAGGATACGCACAAAACGTTCTGCGGACTTCACGAGGCATTTGGAATTAACTATTTATTCCGGTCGTTTGTTGTTCACAATGGTCGAAGCTTACGGTTTGACCTTGCTTGGCAAAATAACAAAAAGGCTGGGGATCTGTTTGTCCTGTCCTCTCAGGTTTTAAAATGTGTTAACCTCACTGGTGTCGTGCTTTTCGCCTTGTAGCCGATAACCCGTTCATTCCTAAGCTGACAGTGCGGTGGAAGCTACGTGCTCGCTGGAACAGTCACACGTCCATCTTTCGACACATAACCACGCTCTCGTTCATACTCACGTGCAGAAAAAGGGGCGGGTGAGGTGATCAAAGGACAGTGGTTGATTAGTTCCGGTGAGCTCGTAGCTCCAACCTCCCAGTCAGTTTAGGGATGAATGACGCAAAATATCGTCGTGATGACGTGACGCCGCGAGTATGCCTCGCCTGGTGTTTGTGAGCCGTGGCCTTCAGGCGATGACTTTACGCGTAAGCTTTTCTCTTTCGCCTCTCGAGTCAGCCTTTGTGGGACTGTCAATTTTTTCGTACGAGGCTTTGCGTTCAGATGGCCACCTCGTTTTTTTTTTTTGTTTTTTTTTGCTCTGATGTTTCTTTCAAGACATTTCACTATGCAAAATCATTTTTCTCTTTTCTGAAAGCTCGCGAACGAACTTTTTTTATTTGGGACATAAGTAATTGCAAAAGTAATGAGTAATTTTATCGAAATTACTGCCTGAAGGTAATCAGTTACTTTTAAAAATTACCAGACTAAAAAAGTAATTCATCACATTACTCATTACCACAAAAAGTAATTTAATTACTGTAATTTTATTACAGTAATGTTATTACTGACATCCCTGCTCCTGATGATTGTTTAATGGCGACTACTTCGTGATCGAAATGAAGAACCTGCTCGAACTTCTTTTTTCTCTTTTTTCTTCCTCTCAATGTTGAAACTTCAACAGGCTTCCCCACCAGCTTGTACCGTAGGTAAATCTGTTAGGGTAAATATATGGTAATGCTGAGAAGAGTTGTTCATCAGGTAATCTTAAAGTATGACTTCCGCCGTGCTTGTCAGGACACTCGTGGTAAACCTATTGTAGAAAAGGGCCTTACTGAACGAGCTGCGCACTTACTCGACGATATCCCACCGGCGTCCTTTCGAAATGTGTCCTTTGATGTTCCTTAATAATCTTTCTACTAATATTTTGCTCTTTTTCCGCTTTCTTCTCTTCGTTCCCGAAGATCTGGCCAATATGCTCCTGAAACTACAAGTCTGTTCCTTGAAATGAAGCGGACTTGTGTTCGGCATGAGCTTTGTGGGAAACTTATCGGTTTTACACAAAGCTCACACAAAGCTGTGTACTTGTTGGCGCTCCTGGGTGCGTGCAATGCCTTTAGTCTTCTTTGCTTGTTCTGTCTTCCGTTGGTGGACCTTGCTTCATTCTTCGTTTCACATTCGGTTCATTTCACTGCCTACGCTTTCTTCTTTGTCGACTTTGTTTCTTTCATGATAGTCTTCTGGATATCGCTTTCTGTCGGCACTGCCTACGAGTTGGATTAGTCCTTTTTGCGCCTCGAGGTTGTCTTGCTCTTTGGCCTTCGTAAGCTTTCTTTTGTTTCTTCTTTTTGGTCGTGCTACACCGGTTTATCTGTGCTGAGGAGAATGCTGAGTGTCCCTATACCGTTGGTTCTTGTACGTAGGAGTTGACTCACCAGTCCACGTTTCGAACTGGGTCTAAGTCTCCACCTTGGTTGGCACGAAGGGTTTTTCCAAAGAGACTTGTTTCCACTCTACTTCACAAGCTCCTATTGCTTAATGGCTTGATTCGCTTTGAGCAGTTTGGTTGTCATGTCTGCTTTGTTCACTCTTGGCGGAATTTAGATCCTGTTTGATGTCGACCTCATGTAACTCGATGCTGTTTGGATAGCCCAAAATTGCACTTTGTGGGGATCGTGGCCACGACGGAAAAACGAAGCCTCCGCCACAACGGCTACAACTGCTTTCCTCCAATACGTGTCAACTACAGGTCTCAACAAGAAACTCTAATACTGAAACACGTTCTTTTTATTTCAATTTATATTTTTATTTAATTCCCTTTAATTTTTGTGTGCCTTCAACTCTTCCTTCATTATTTATCCTCATTCCCCAACCTCACCACAGTAGCCAGTTAGGAGATACTTCCCGGGTAATCTTTCTGGCTTCTTTATCTACATAAAGAAAAAAAAAAATTAAATCATGTCTGTGCTGGTTTCGAGACGGTGTTTTCCTTGTCCTCTCTGTTTCTAGTCTCAAGGTTTTTCAAAATACATTTATTGATATTCTTAAAACTGGCACAGTCAGATTTGTCTTCATCATACCTTCTTTACATACAATTTAATGAACATTTAATTTCTATATATTTCAAGATGAGGCAAATCTCAGAATATCATTTTTGGGGAACCTTTTTTCGGAGCAGGATGTCCTTTCTTTCTTCCTTTTGATTTTGCGTTGCCAGTCAGGGAGGCATAAACATAAGGCATTGCTGAATATGCACCAAGATTATAAAAGCATTTTTAACACTTTACAAAAATTTCAGGAGTAGATCCTCTCTAGCAAGGTTGAGAAAGATGACGAAGGCGAGAAATAGAGCACCAACAAAATTAAAACTTAACTGAAGCATACTAGGACAAATTCAAATACAAAAAAAAATGAAACATGAAGAATGGAGAAAGAAAGCACGAGAAATATAGCCCAAATAAATATAATCCCTACGCGAATAATTTTAAAGATGAGACGGTTAACCGTAATGTAATGATAGCACTAATAAACGGAACTTTCCGAGTTCACTAAAAAAACACACTCATTCGGGAAAAAATGTGAAGCATAATTCAGCTTCTGTTTACTCTAGTTTGTCCGTATGCTCGGTTTTCTTGCGTTGGGCCGGAATGTACCCCCTTGTGCTGTAGTGTTAAGCTTGCAAAATTGCGAAGTAAGGCACAACTTCGTAGAGTGTGCCAGAGTTGTACAGGTCAAGCGAGCACAAGTCAAACCCGTTGCCTGGAGTCACTGCCACAATGTCGTTGCATTTTTCCACAATGTAGGAGCACCTGTTATTGTAGTAGCAGACAATTTTCAGACGCTGGCAGAGGAGGATCAATCATCCGCAAACCACCAGCAGCTTCTCGACTTGGAGGAAGATTGGGGTGTTGTTCTGCACATCGGAGATGACCACATCCCCCAGTCGGTACATACGAGTGTTTTCGCTGGCAGTCTTCACAGAAAAAAGGTAGCGTCTGGCGTGATGACGGAGACAGCGAGTTGCTCGTCTTGTGAAAGGCTGATCACCTTCATCACAACAGACTCAGTCGTTTCAATGCAGCTTTCGAAAAGATTTCCCGAGAGCTCGTAGGCCTGCAACAGTTAATAACGTGTGTTTAATGTTCGGCAGATGTTGCGGAAGTTTCGCACATTCGAATCAATAGTCTTGAAGTAGGCATGTTTTGCCTCAAAGCGCATTTCCCAGTACCGACGTGGTGGGCCAAACTTCTGTCTAAAGCCTGGGTAGTGGAGCAAATAGTGCAGCTTTACAGTCAATGGCGCAGATGGGTACAGCAATGTGAATGCTTCCAAAACCTCTTGGATCTTGATCGGGAGATAGGAAACGCAGACTCGTGGGAAATCCTCTCTGCCAAGATAATGTCGATGCAATATCTGTTGGTCACGTAGGCTAGCCAATGTGGGTTGTCGGAAGGCACAGAATCTCCAAAGATCTGCGGGAGGAGCCTGAATAAGCACCACGTTAGGCTTGCTGTGGCACACAGGTTGGCCTTTCCCTGCAGAAACTCCTCTTTAGGTGCAACAGGGGCAGCCTTCTTGTCGTGAAATCCATAACTGGAGGTTTTCACCTTGTCCACGTCGGTCTTTTGAAGCGTGCCATCTTGCACCAGACCATGCAGGACACGCTGCACGACAACGCCAATTCCCCCTTCCAAGATATCTTGCGTTTCATCCGGATGGAGTTGTGACTTAAGGTCAAACTCTGCGATACTTTGGAGTGGGGGAATGGCACAGATGAAAAACAATATTCTGTTTTGGGCTGGATTCAGAGCGAATGCTTTCATGTCCTGCGCGTGTTCTCATGATACAATCTGCCTCAGAGAAAATCTCGTGCAGATGCCCGTAGCGACCAAGGCAGAAACAACTTATGCGGCCGCTACTAAAGCAGCACTGGAGGTCAGCCATCTTGTGCATTGAAAGCCTTGTCCCCGGTGAATGCTACTTTCACCACATTGAAGTGCTTCCCTTGTGCATGCACGCCATGCTCATGGACATAACTCAAGTTCTGGATGAGGGGAGCAACAACTCGATCCAAGTCATACTTCTTGACCATCGGGTACCTGGCAAGCAGCAGGAGGTGCACGACACTCAACTTCCACCGATGTTTTGGATGGATGTTGAGCACCGAGAAGTAGACCACAAGGATTTTGTGAGACCCTGCTGCCGCGCCCAGAGGATTGCTCAGTTCAAGCTCATCCGAATATAGGAGGAGGAAGATGGTCGGTGTCTCACTGTCCTCTTGGTGCAGCAGCTGTTGGCTGAGGAAGTCTCCATCACTGATGTCTTGAAGGACATTGGACTGATGTATGGGCTGCACAATGCTTTCAAGGATTTCAGTGGATGACAACAGATTTCCCAGTGGTGGCGACAGCGGTTCATAGCACACCGACTCTTGCAATGCTTGGTTGCCCGTCTGAAGTGGCATCACCAGAACGTCGGTGTAGGACAGGTTTTTTATCACATATTTCTTCCTGAGGTAGATGGTCTGTATTCCTGAGACGATGTCCTCGACAACTTGTTCAGCATCTTGGAGTGAGGCCAACTTCTCTCACACTGACATGGTAACATTCTCCTTCTCGAGGATATCTTGAGTTTCTTCCGTGATACTTTCAAGGACTTCAGACACCACATTTCTGAAAACACTCAGGATTTCATCAGCAGTGTTGTGTGCTAGCTCCAGCTCCCCGGTAATCCTAACGTGAAATAACAACAATCGCTTTCAAAGAGCACTTCTCCTGTCCTCTCCTGATGCTTCAGAGGATGGCTCTTGTGATGACGCACCTGGCGAGCGTGAGCTCTCATGTTCTGTTTCTCTGTCAGGTTCATCGGCTGCCTTTTGGAGCCAGGCTTCAGTTGAAACCTTTGCCATGGTAGCCTTGTGTTTGCGATAGACGTGTGTTCTGTACGAACCATAAAGTCTAAATGCGGCACAGCCACCGATCCAACAAACCACTCGAAAGTTTGTCTCGCAGCTATGAATAAAACAATATGGTTCACAACGCGTTTGATGGACGCACCGTGTACACACATTTGGGGCAGCCTACAAGATCCCGAAGCATTGCGCTCGGCTCTTGTTTTGCCACTTGGTGAAAGTGCAGATGATTCAACCGTCAAGGCATCGTGCCGTTTAACGCACCAGTCACTGACCTTGCATTTCCATTGGGCTACTGGAGTCCGAAGCAACATCTCTTTTTTTTTCCAGACAGATAAACATTTTGCACGCAAGAGATTGTAAAGAACGTTCTTTTTTTGTTTTGTCAGATTATCTTTGGCGGAGACTGGTTGCACTGACCGGTTTCGGTTGTACCGCACGGTGCGTATTGCGCGCAACGAATGTTATCTCCTTCTCACTAAAACCGTGCAGTGGAGGGAAAGGCAGCGCTGGGAGAGGGAGAAAGCGGGAAGCACTAAGGAGGCGGGGAAGAAAAGGAGGGTAAATGCAGGGAGAAAAGGTTTCTCTTCTCAACTTCAAGCTTCCTAGTGCTTTCCCTTTCCCCTTCGCCCGACGCTGCCTTTGCGTGCACTGCGCGGTTCTAGTGAGACAGGGTATAGTTTCGCTTTACCAACTCCACTCTAAAGTGAATACATATGGTTCTTCGAATATTCATTACAAAAAAAAAAAAAAAAACTATACATGATCGGCACGCTCCGCACCTTTCAGATTGTGTACCACAGTTCGAGGTACAACAGCAAAGCCGCGAACAGAACAAGAACTGGCTCCCAGCGCAGTAAGGCGCAGGTCGAAGTCGGGCTTCGGGAGAAAATTTGGTGTTGCGTCAAGTTGCAGCGCTGCTCAGTATAAATGAAACGCGTTTTAACCCACATAAAATGATCATTGGAAATAAATGTTTTTCAGCTAATGATCGGCGCAATTAAGTTTTTGAATGGCTAGTAGTGCCTCTGTGATTTCAGTTTTTCGAGACGGGGAAGCCTGTGACACTAAGATTATATCACGAAACAGTAATAACCTAAGAAATAGGAACTAAATTGAAAAAAAAGAACAAAAATATAGCATTACTGTATTATGCTTGTTCTTCGCACACACGATTTTTGCAAACTCGCGCCATTTTCGCCCGTGCGCTTGGAGACGTGCGACGTAAGTTTTGCGCGCAGTTAAACCGCTCGACTTCTTAGATTCCCATGCGACTTAGTTTTCAGTCACAATTATTTTCATAAAACGTCAAATTGGTCCCTCTGTTTTAGAAAACAACATGTTACGGTGTGTAGGCTGTAACGAAACGTTTTGTCGCCCTTTGAAATTGCCTCCAAATGCAAGCGAAACTGATGGGAGACATGCTTTCCTTATCAAGTTCCCGGAGATCGTTTCGGGCCTGGAGAATGTTCTGATTCCGGTGCGAATAAAGATAATGTATGATAATAGTTGTGCGTAGGCATAAAATTGCTATCATTGCTTTGCACGTTCTATGTGAACCAGATGCCCCCAAAATAAACGTACATAGGGCCTTAAATGAGCCGAAAAAATAAACGACTTTACGTATGAAGTAGCAACTTTCCTCAAATATGTCTTTTACTGGCCACATCTTCAATTTAAAAATTTCAGAACTCAACTCCTAGTGTGAAAAAAAAATATTCGGACTTTCTAAATTGCATCGTGGTCAATGCGGTAATATTATGGGGCTAGACCAGTGTTGGACAAGATACTCGATAAAAGTATTTAAGTAAAGTTACTAAATACCTGCTTCATAAACTACTTAAAATACTACTCAAGTTACTTTCATTGTAAAGTATCTTGAGTAGAGTACAAACAATTAGAAATGTAATTCAATTACTTTTGAAGATACTTCCGCATTGCGTAATTGGTATCGACGTCGGTGACAAACACAATTATACAGCGGCGCAAATCCGTTTTACCAGAATCGTTTATTAACACGCAACAACACAAAACGGCAAAAGAAAAAAAACATTGTAGGGTTATTCTATGCAGTCCAACTGTAATGAGCAGGATATCACTGATACATGTTACAAAACATTTCTAGGACAAGCAAAAAAAAATCACTCTAGCTGTTTTGACATTGATTAATATCACGTCCTGTGGCGCACCTTACACGCATCGTTTAACTACAATCCATATTCCCTATATGGGGAGTTCACTAAAATC
The DNA here is from genome assembly GCA_013358835.2 of Ixodes persulcatus. NCBI lineage: Eukaryota > Metazoa > Arthropoda > Arachnida > Ixodida > Ixodidae > Ixodes > Ixodes persulcatus. Next base: position 158,892 of record JABSTQ010010141.1, read on the forward strand.
GAATTTGGGATATGGAAATGAGCGAATGGATAACAAAGAGAGCCCACATAATAACCACGACACTGCTCGCAACTTTTTAAGTAGCTTGCGCTCAGAAAGGCATTCAACGTGGGGGGACGCTTTTTTGGCATTTTGTGAGGTCATCCTGCTTGTCGTTCGTTTCCTGTCCTGTTCTCTACTTATCAATGTTCGCTTGGAGACAGTGTTCGCGAGAGCAATAAGTGCCGGACTGACAACAAAAAAAAAAAAAGAAAAAAGAGAAGAAAAAAACCTCGACGTTTTGCCGTAGCGGGGTCAAATATACAAGCAAAAAAAAGTGTCTTCCTTTTGTGTCCATTTCTCATTTTGTTTTGTATGTTATTTCTTGACACTGAAGTCTGCACTTTTGTCGTGGGTGTCCCGTTCTGCGTTGCGCTCCAGTGCAACAATCTTTACTTCCGTAAAACCACCTCTTTTGTTTGAGCATTTTTTGGGGAAACTCCAGAGAACAAAAGGCGCCTTTGGGAAGGCGAGGGGAAAACCTTCATTGTACGAACTTTGGGGTGAAATTTGAGCCAAAATCGGCACAATAGCACAAAATGAGAGGCGCTATCAAGCGGCTCCGGTACAGCGTCAGACTTGGCTACTGCGCAACGGAGGCGGACAGCTGGGCACGCGGCGGCGCCAGTGCGTCTGCCGCGGCTATAACGTCTCGAATACGAAGACCGGCGAGGCGCGCGCGGTGGTGGCGGAGCCCGCGGCGACGGCGGCTTCGCCCCGCCAGCTGGGCGCCGTGTGACGTCACTGCTCCTCGCGCTTGCACAGACCAACGTTACTAGATTACCTCAGTTGTGGAACTCCCGCGGAGGGGGTACCCTTCCTCACTCACCTTAATCCGCCTAGAGTCGTTCGAAGCGCCATCTATATTTTCGTTTCATAACTGTGCATTCTAAAGTGCACAGCTGAAGCGCCCAATGGCGATCACAACGCCGCCATTTCTCCCGCAGCGGTCACTCGAGGATCTGCACGTGACATCTATTTTTGGCTTCAATCGGGTTACAGGCGTTCCACTCCCGTCTCCCTAGCGGACGCGCCGCGAAATACCCCCACAGTTAAAATGCGCCTAGGTCGGGACGCGCTACCTGAAATCCCCGCTGAGGCATGGTTGTATAAAAACAATATTAATTGTGCTGCAAAACCTTGAAAACTAAAAATTTTAGAAAACATCACCCGCCCCCATTTCGTACTAATCTCCAATAAAAGTTACTACAAAAAGAGTTTTTTTCGTTGGTTTTTACGTTTCTAGTGACGTTGAAACGAACGTATCCCGATTCAGTTACCAAAGCAGCCGTCCGGCGGCGCGTCGAGCGAATCTGGGCGAGTCGTGGTGAGTGAGGGGGGGTACTGTTCGTGCATGCAGCGTCTATGAACAGTTCCGTAACTGAGTTAATCTAATAACGTTGGCACAGACCGGCGAGGCGCGCGCGGTGGTGGCGGAGCCCGCGGCGACGGTGGCTCCGCCCCGCCAGCTGTGCGCCGTGTGACGTCACTGCTCCTCGCGCTTGCGCAGCAGGGAGCACGGCTCATTATGAGAGCCGCGCGAAACTGCTCAACCTCGGCCAGTGTAGCTCACGCTACAAAAAAGCGACATTTTCACGAGCTCGATCTAAGTCACTTATCGGAGCTAGCAACAGGATTTGGTTGCTCGAAAGAATGTTCACTTTTACTCGTGCCACGCCCACGCCTCGTCATACCGAAAAACTCGGAAAATAGCGGAATGTCAAAAAAATGTATTTGAAATAATGAGTACAAGACATTCAGAAATGTAATTAAAATACAGTATCAAACACTCTCGATCAAAAGTATTTGCACGATACCAAGATACTTCAAAAAGTATTTGAAATACAGTACCTTGAGTAGAGTATTTGAGATAGGCACAAGTCTGGGCTTGACCCCCCCCCCCCCCTTCCCCGTTTTACGACCGTCCGTCCGTGGCCGCGTAACTTCTAACAAGAAACCCTGTTGCGCGACAACCTGCTGCACATCCACCTGTTTAACCACCTGCTGTGTTGCACAACGATCTATTGAACAACCACCTGTCATAAAACCACCTTGCACCACCATCTGTTGGACAACCAGATGTTGTGCAACCACATGTTGAAGGACCATCTGTTGCACATCCACTTGTTGTCATAACGGTGCATACACTGAATACCCTCCACCCATGCATACAATCAAATAAAATGAAATATCAATGCTACTGTGTCTGCACTACTTTGGGGTATGCAGCAAGCGCTGCCAGTTCTTTTTTGTTTTTTACACTCAGAGTGGAGATTTCAATTTTAATGGGAAAATGTGACCAGTAAATGACATATTTTAGGACGGACCTTATACGTCAAGTCGCTGATTTTTGCGGCCCATTCTAGTGAGGACTATAATCTAGGTAAATGTTTATGGGAATCAAACTGTCTGCTGTGTAATGTAGCAGTAATGAGTGTCTGCACAACAGTGAGATAGAATGGGAAGCATATATCTTACCATAATGTACTTGCAAGGGAATGAGAAAAATGCTTCTGCGCGTTAAATCATATGCTACGGTGAGAGAGGTCCACTGCAGCACTTACGAGCAGACTTGTGCCTATCTCAAATACTCTACTCAAGATACTGTATCTTAAATACTTTTTGGAGTATCTTGGTATCTTGCAAATACCTTTGATGAAGAGTATTTAATACTCTATTTTAATTACAATTCCGAGTATCTTTTACTCATTATCTTAAATACATTTTTGACATTCCGCCATTTTCCGAGTTTTTCGGTAGGAAGTGGCGTGGGTGTGGCACGAGCTAACGTGAACATTCTTTCGAGCAACCGAATCCTGTTGCTAGCTCCGATTAGCTACGGTGACTTTAACTGAGCTCGTGAAAATATCGCTTTTTTGCCGACTGTGACTCATATTTCAGCCCAAAGTTCGTACAATGAAGGTTCTCCCCTCGCCTTCCCAAAGGCGCCTTTTGTTTCTATAAAGTTTCCCCCCAAAAAAGCCTCAAACAAAAGGTGTGGTTTTAGGGAAGTAAAGATGCCACCCTGACCCTGAGGCGCAAGCAGACCGGGGAACGACCAACGATAACAATGCAGACTTGAGTGTCAAGAAAATAACAAATAGAAGAAAATGAGAAGTGGACACACACGAAAAAGTAGACATTTTTGTTTTGCTTTTTGTATATTTGACCCTGCTAAGGCAAAACGTCGAGGTTTTTTTTTTCTTTTCTTTGTGTTGTCAGTCCGGCACTTATTGCTCTCGCGAACACTGTCTGTAAGCGAACATTGATAAGCAGAGAACAGTACAGGAAACGAACTAGGAGCTGGATGACTCTCAAAATGCCAACAAAGTGTCCCCCGACGTTGAGTGCTTTTCTGAACGCAACCTACTTGAAGAAGGTGCGACCACTGCCGTGGTTATTATGTGGGTTCTCTTTGTTATTCATTCACTCATATCCGTGTCCCTAAGTTCGTTTATAGTGAACTCCCCGTATAGGGAATAGGGATTGTAGCTAAACGATGCATCTAAGGTGCGCCGCAGGATGTGATATTCAGCGATGTCACTATTGGCGAAGCGCTCTGACCCGTTTGTCACCCCCACACCTCGGTGTTTACCCAACACAAGGCCTGTGCACATGCCCACAGGCCTTGTGGGCATGTTCGTGTCATCTTTTTTAATAGAGCGCAAGGCACAGTAATGAAAAAATACAAACAATTAGTGAAGTGACGTTAGGTGCCGGATCTCCCCCGAAAGCAGTCGTCAGGGGATGCGAACTTGACCCACTTGGGCTTTTGTGCTGAGCTGGGAACTGTGCATGTTGCATTGTTCATGCAGGCCGGAGTGGTAACAAAAGAGCCCCTCTTTCCCCTCACCGGAGAACACGAACTCCAGCCGAACACTGACGCCACGTTCGGTTAAGTCAGCCGAGCGCTGAGCCATTGTATTTGTTGTCCCCATCCATCTAGTTCTAAAGTTAACCACTTGGGGCGCCACGGTCTGATCTCCTCCCCAATAGTTAAAGCGACCTCTTTCTTGTTGTCCCAGAAATGTTTTGTAACATCTATCAGTGATATTGCCACGCGCGTTGCCCAGCGAGCGCATGGCCGAACGTTTACCGCGCTTGGCTCTCGCGCGGACGCTCTCGCGCGGAGGCTCCGGGTTCGATACCGGAAAGCCGACTTCTCTTTTATTTATTCCTTCAACTTGAAATTCTGGTAAGTTCGAGAATTTTGTCATCTGATCAAGTTACGAATGTTCTACGCGCCGAACTTTCTACACCGAATGTTCCAGAAACCCACGCGGGTACAAAAGGTACTTCGAGTGGCGGTCCGGAGTCAGTCTCGCCCCAGCGGTCGATCTTGCTGTTTCGCCGACATCGACGCCTGCGACGCTAGCCTTTCTCTATTTTTTTTGGGGAACAAGTTCGCCCCCTTAAATGTTTAGTTTCTTTATTTATTTGCCGCCTCATCATTTATCATTCGTGACAATATTTTGCTCTTTATAGTCGGACTGCATAAAATAGCCCTACGATACTTTTTTTCCCCCGTTTTGTGTTGTTGCGTGCTAATAAACCATTCTGGTAACCCAGATTTGCGTAGCTGCATAATTGTCGTTGTCAATGACGTCGATACAAAATTAAGCAATGCGGAAGTATCTTCAAAAGTAACTGAAATACATTTCGAAGTATTTGTACTCTACTCAAGATACTTTAGAGTGAAAGTAACTTGAGTAGTATTTTAAATACTTTATGAAGCAGGTATTTAGTAACTTAACTTAAATACTTTTATCGAGTATTTTGTCCAACACTGCTTACGAGACGCATCACTGTGGATGCCCATAGGTGTCCACTGGTAGTGCTTTAATTGAAGTAGTGTTCTTTATTTTTTTTTAATTTCGCTCAGGGAAGATAGAAAGATACACCTGAACAAAATGTTTCTGACGAATATCAGAAACTGTTTATTGATCACATATACACTGATTATATATGCTTGTCCATTGCAATGTTTTCAGGTCTATGATGCCCTTGATTTCTACCTAGACTGCAATGAAGAAACTGCTCTTTCTGTAGGATCAAATATTAGAGCTATCCAACGACAAACCAACTCCAATGAAGCCCATCCACCGTGTCTACCATGCACTGACGCTAACAGAGGGGACGAGTAAGACTGTTTCATTTACTATGAGAGTTGCACAAGCTATGTGCCAATACATGATAGATTAAACAGGAATTATACTTGATGCCTAACTTTACTTGAACCCAAAATCTGCAGTCCTAAGTTGCCACCCATGTTCTCGGCACAAATGCAACTGGAGAAGCTTGATCCGGCAAAGTATGTGCTTCCACAAGTACCAGCGGATATTACCATCGGACTAAGCTCACTTGATAAGAAATCGGCGGTGCCAACGAACCTCAGAAATCAGATCATAGAATGGCTCTGTCATGACCTTTTAGATACACACTGTAAATATCTCCCATATATCGCAGAGACCAATCTTTGATACGAGTTAAAGTTGATAAAATACTGGGAGAACCAACCGATGTCAAATATTAAAAGGACTATGACACAATAATTTTATGGTAATGAATTCGAATTTTAGTGACTGTCCATCCTTTAGTGCGGCAAGACAGAGCTAGCACGGGATAGTAAAGGAGCAGAAACGTGGTATTCAGAAATGTCAAAAGTAACAGCGCACTACTTCGTTACCTCTTTCCTTCGCAAAAATTACCACCTTTTTCCGCGATACCTCTGCGCAAGGATTGGCAAGTCTAAATGCGGCACAGCCACCAATCCCACCAGCCACTCGAAAGTTTGTCTCGCAGCTATGCATAAAACGATATGGTTCACAACGCGTTTGATGGACGTCACCGTGTATACACATTTGGGGCAGCCTACAAGATCCCGAAGCATTGCGCTCGCCTCTTGTTTTTTCACTTGGTGAAAGTGCAGACGATATTATACGCCACGGAGTGGCTGCTATACGTCACGGAGTGGCGTGCTATAGCAACTATTCTCATTGGCTAAGAGATTGATTGACAGCTTAGGTCTTGGTTGTTAAACCTTTGTGATATGTTGTAATTTCCTTTTGGGTGGCATATTTTTACGTTTAAAGAATAACCCATGTAATGAGGGTTATTATTCTTTACAAAAGGTTTACAAGACGGGCACTTCCGTTTGGATTCATACCATAACAAACAAAAAGCTTCGCCATTCTTTTCATGACCTCTGAAGACTCTGCTCCCGCCTGCCTCGCCTACCTTGACTAGTCGTTTCGCCTAATTGATCAGTGTTTTGTGTTGACCCAGGTGCTTGAGTGAGACTTCCTGGAGTGAAGTAGTGTGTGTTTAGCAGCTGTCGCAGGTGTCATAGTGATAGGAAACGACGCGGGGTTTCGGCTTTCATAGTGTGGTTTGTTACTTTCGTTTTCCTTCTTGCTTTCTTAGCGTGCTTTTTTTTTCTTCTTTTTGCTTGCGCGTGCAAATGTTGGCTTTTTGGAGATGGCAGTTCCTGTAAAGCGGCGCCGTTGCTCTAGTGATTGCGGCAGCGAGTCTTCCAGCAGCCTTCCAGCAGCCATGTTGACCCGAAAGGGGGCGAGCTGAATGCTATTTGGCTGGAGGCAATCGGGCGTTCACGTAGCGACAAACGTTTCTAGGTATGTTCTCGTCATTTCGCTCCGGAGGTCTTCGAGATTCACACCGGGTGTACCGAATGTCCGCGAATGAGACACAGTTGTTACGTAAAAAACCTGGCACAGCCAGGTTATCACGTAGCAGCTGTCCGCACAAGCCTTCGGACGTCCGAATTCTGCGTTAGCCGACAGATTGTTTTCTCGACTTCCAAACCATCTTACGTAATGTTCTTTAAATGTATTGCTTAGTGTACTGGTCCCTTCCTAATTGTAAAGTGTCAACCTCCCACGACAAGTGGTATTCTCTCTAGAGCCTGTGACGTCCGAAATTATTTTCATTGACTTACGGTGCGAAATGAAATTTCCACCTATTATCTCTATGCTACCTTTGTTTAGTATAACAAGTTTCTTGTCAAGCTACGGCGGTGGCCTAGTACCTGTGTGCCCAAAAATGAACACCTCGCACAGCCAGGGTATTACAAAACAGCTGACCCCAAGAAAAAGCGAAATTCTTATTGAGTAACGCATGCGATTCTATTTTAGTTGATACTTAAATATTTAAACCACGTGTCTCAATTAAACTCACCACACTCTTTCCTGGGGCAAAGTTCTCACTGGCCTAATCAAGATAATCGTCTAAGCTGTCTTAGTTTCTAAAGGATAAGCAAGAAACAGGAATCAGCTGATTGCTCTTATTGAGTGAAGCCGGCGATTTTATTTTTGTCAATAAAACAAGTTGCACACAAGCTCCATGTCGTTTAGCTCCACGACCCTTATCCCGTAGGCGACCTGGAGCACGACTGGGTTTAGGATGCCACCGAAGAAGCCGGCGTGATGCCTGATGCAGCGGCTACCAGCCTTGGAGGCGACCTTTGGAACCTCCAGGGAGCAGACGCACTCGCGGGCCTTCGGCATTCGCTGGCAGCGGCCTTAGCGGTACCTGGTTGCATGTAATATCGCAAGAGTCAATAGCAACAGTACACTAACTTTTTTTTTTTCTTTTAGTCTTGACAAATCGAGACAGTTGGGTAACATCCGAGCCATTCAGTGGCCAATTCGTCGAAGCATATGGCGTCTCGCGCGAGGAGGTATCAGCGACGCAGTCCTTTGTCCCGTCTAACGAAGAACAGCTGGAGTTCAATTCCCAGCGGGTGTCGTCCACCGCACCGAAGGCTCGGGAGTCAGGCGGCGCGCAATCTTCGTTGCTGGCAGCCGTCATCACGGTATCCGCAGCGTATCTTCGACAAGATGCACCGGAAGTCGAGATGCTGCGTACGTCGTTCAACTCCGCAGCCAAGTCAATCCAATAGCAAATTCAAGAGTGAGGGGCGGGGCGTACTTCTCCTCCGCGCGCGTCGAAAGAGCGGGGATTTCAAATGTGGAGAGGTATTGACTCCAATTAAATTACGTCCTGTAACGTAAATATTGCTAAAAAACAATTTCGCGGAACATTTGTTTTGTGACATGCTTGTCCCAATTAGGCTGTCTAAAAGGCTTTTTTTTTCTTTGAAGTTACCCTTTAAAGCGATAAACTGGTATACCGTTCACCAGGCAAAAGTGACCCCCACTTGGCTGCCGCTATGTTGTACACTTTTGGCCACTAGAGACTTGACTGTACAGAATCCTGAGGCATCTGCGCCAAACTGAGCCGAGTTTGTATTGCGATCGCTGTAAAAAACATGATAAACTGCTTTTTCAATACTGTTAGCCCCAGAGATCATTGTCTAGCTCCGATAAAAACCCATAATACAGCAACGCGGCTGGCGGCATCTAGCGGAGGCATTGCGAAGCTGCCCGAGTTTTTGTCGTAAAAGCACATTTTGGACTTAAAACACACGAAAATAACTTATCTCGTCGGTACTGTTATTAAAGATCAATAAGCAATTATTTGTGCACGGTACTTGGTTAAAATCTAGACGTAAAACTATAAGGTCACGTGTCTAGTGGTCACAAATGTGCAACACGGCGGTGGCCAATAGACCGAGCTCAACAGCTAGTTTGAGTACGTCACCGCTGCCGCCATGCATCATGGGAACTGTAGTTTTTCTGCGCGCGCAACAACCACGCTGGAGGTCTGCGCGAGCAGAGCACGAGACGGCACGAGCTGCCTCGTGCACGGGAGCCACCTCTTTTGAACTACAGTTATGGCGGCGTCACGCATGCGCGGAGCGCTTAGTGAGATCGGTCTATTGGATCCGAGCCCTGTGCAGCTGGGAGACCAATAAGTGCGGTCGCGGGAGTCGCCGAGTTATAGCATCAATCGGGAGGGTTGATATTATTAGTGCGAACGACAAGTTCGATGGTGAAACTACAGTGTTCCATCAGTGACCTGCACCGTCACAGGTGGTGTGTAAAGATCGCGATGGAAGCTTGAAAGCATTGCGTCCACCAACACCGTCAAAGTTGAAGTTCGGCTACTACTCTAACAACCTAATCCTGGAAGAATTGGACGTCATGACTGCATAATCTCTAATAGGAGGAAAGCAGACTCGGATTTGGCGGAAAAACATGTAATGGTTCTTTTAATCAGAGCCAGATTTAGGTACAAGACCATTAAAGGGGTACTCCGGCGATTTTTTGAGCTACCTCAACTAACTATATTTTCTAACTCCCCGGCCTTTACCCTTTCTAGTATGCTATTTAGTATCGCAAAACTCATATTAGTTATTGTGAAATCGGCAAATGAAAATGATGCAAAAAACAACATTCAAATATACCCGCACTTTTCAGTGCTGTGACGTCAGTGGCAGGCAGGCTTGCCAGTTGAGCAAGCAGTCTAAAAAATAGAATATGCCAATCATTTGATCCGTGCTGGCGCGCGGGTACTGGAGCGATCTTTCAAATCATTGATTTGACACCATGGAACTGCTTGGAATCAGTTGGAAATAAATTCTACAGCCCAAAAAGCGAACCCCTGCCTTCCACTGACGTCACTTTTCCGTTGTTGCCAGTAGAGACTTTCAGTTTGAAAAACACGGTGAGGACCAAAATTGTAAATTCAATAACCTTGTGAAAAAAAATTATTTTGACCTAATATTTGGGATACTATTTTAGCGATGTTGTTTGGCGAGTTTAGCAAAATTTCAAGCAAATCGGGGACCACGAAGAAATCGCCGGAGTACCCCTTTAATGCTAGGATGAGGAAAACACAAACCCGAAGACCTGTTGTGACTCCCAAAGAGATTTGCTGAGACCTTCCTTTTTAAAGAAAAGGAAGGTCTCAGCAAATCTCTTTCAGTCATCTAGTGCTCTCACTAGCCTATAAGTCTTAAATACATGCAGCTAGAAGTGGTCAAATAAAATGTATTTGGCCATCTCCCCCTAATATAATATCCGAAGATATGACTCATACCCTAAAGATAGCCCATCCTGATTTTCGGAGTGATTTTCTATTTTCCTCACAGCTTAAGTTTAACTTAATTTTGGACATGAAAGGTTATAGCCCCCCCCCCCTTTATTTTCACATAATGTGCACTCGTTCTTAGTGGGGCTATCTCTCTGGGTATTACTGTAAATAATGCCATGCAGGAGCCTAGGGGTGCATAAGTAAACACATATATGTAAATAAAGACTGCAAAATCTACAATAGGTTCTCGTACAGAGGCTTTTTGAAAACTTGTGGTGAAAAATACTTGTTTTTAAGGCTAATGTATGCTCTTTTCGTAGCTGTTCTCACAGATGAACAAAGATCAGAATGATTTGATTCATGGCTCAACGTTGCAGATTGTCTATGACTGCCATCACATTACACGAGTAAAGCAAACCCACACATCCATCATTTTCCTAGTTGACTGTGTTTCTAACGGCAAGATACTGTTTCAGATTCCCGAAGGCTCGTCGGAAAACCTAAAGAGAAATTGGTTCTTGCATATACGTCCCTTGAAGATATATGAATGCTGCAGTGTGGCCCCCAAGGCATCAATATTTTTTCTCCCCTAATTTATGAAATATTCAGATGAGGAGGGCATTTTTTCTGACATGTCAGCCTATTTCGCACACTGTCCCAAGTACCTTCACTTCAATACCATTATCCTGACAAAAAAAATATATCTACCCTGTTACTTGAAAGAGGAAACACGAAATGAAACACGAACAGCGGACACATGGTTTCCGTAGGATGCTGCGCCGCCTGCATTGGATATGGTGTGCAAGAGTGTGGCTCCTGCTTTGATGTGTTAGACCCTTGATCGGTGCGTCTCAAGCCTCGGCTGTGTGGTTCTAAGTGATGCAGCATGTATCGAGAACCACACACCCACTATTAACGTTTTATTTCGTGTCAACTGTACATAACTGAGCGCTGCCTGTTATGAAATGTCCAAGAATGCACAGTCATAAGCGCAGGTATGCTAAACAAAAACATATTAGTTTGCTTTTGAAAAGCATTCAGTGAAAAGAACAGATGCCCGTAAAAAAATTGTGATCTTCTCAAGGTACTACCACCCTATCTCAAGGGCAACAGCTGTTACATTAGCTTCTGGTACTAATAAATGACGATATCAATATAACAGCAGGCGAAGCAGTGTTGCCTTGTCCTAAAATAACTATGAGGCAACTATCCCGTCCACAAGAGTAGGTGTAAGCATAAAATGTGTGTTCACAGAGAAAGACGAGCGTCTTTCTCTGTGTCGGTCTTTCTCTTTAGTGCCCCTGTGCTTCAAATGCTGTCCAGGCTATCACTGAACATATTTTTGGCAGAAGCTCTCGTACTTTCCGCAACCACACGCCATGCCGTGGCATGTGGCATCATGGCGTGCATGCCAAGCGCCGCAGATAGCGGAGCACTTGCATGCTGCGAAGGTCCAACAACAGCAGAAAGAACATCAGCGGAGCGGAGAACGCAGCAGATGTAATCAACAGCGCTAGTTTATTTATTTATTTATTACATGTTACCCCGCAGCGCCAAGAGGCATTATTGCAGGGGGAGGGAGGGGGGGGGGGGGGGGGGGGGGGGGTGTCAGGATACATTTGCACAAGAATTACAGTCGTAAAATACAGAAGCACACGGAAAAAAAAAAGTTCCTCCAAAAAAATTGTGTTGCAAAATTTTAACACTTTCACAAATGGATTCACAATGCTATTAAGCTTTAGCCACCAATATAAGTTTCCGAACAAATAAAGGTATGAAGACACAAAGCACAGTGTTATAGACCAAGCATTCTGAATAAACATTCACAAAGAGGGAAATTCACCTTCCTTATTCCCAGCTATCACGTGACAGTTTATCAAAATAAATTATCAGACGAAAAATTGGTACTTTCAACCTTGGTAGCGCGTTGTATATTATGTTTATATTATATATATAATAAATTGTACAATACTGCGCTTTTAAAACATATATTAATGTCGGATAAACGCTCACAAACATCCCGCGCCGCTCGACAAAAAAACGTTTTTTTTTTCACGTCGATGCCCAGAAATATTTCTCACGTAGTTGCGCGATGGACTTCCTTCTCCGACATTGTGAAGTAACGAATCGGAGCGCTACGGCCTTCTCTTCTAGGAGGTGCTGGTCGTAGTCACGTATTGTTGATGTTCTCCTCGGGCACGCGCGGTGGGGGAGGAGGTTTGTTGACGTTCTGCCGTCTCATCATCATCATAATGCCTTTATTTGTGCCAATCAACAACCAACAAAGGTCTGTAATGTGGCACAGTGAAAAAATTGCACAGCTTTAAAACATGCTCAACTGATAAAACTAGCATGCAACAAAACACGACAGTACATTTTTAGTGACGGATAATAATCTCATCTAATTGTCTACTGAGATTAACATAGCTATTAAAGATATCAAAATTTTCATGCCCAAGATTGTTCACACTTGTCTGCATTCTTGTTGTTGGTGATATCATGTATTGATTGTGGGGATAAAAAGTGAGAGCTCTCCTATTTGAGCGAGTCGGTACGTTCAAATTCACTGTAAACAAAAGTGTTGAGTCAATGTCCCCGTGAACTATCTTATACAAGAAGGCTACATCGCGCGATAATCTTCTGAGGGATAGACACTGTAGGCCAAATTTGTCGAGCAGGAGTTCATAGTTGTAAAAATGCCTACGGCCAAGGTATTTGTCATAAATTATGCGCACAAGGCGTCTCTGAACTGACTCTATTTTAGCTGCATCACGTAGCGACAGTGAATTCCACACCACAGAGCCAAAGTCTAATCTCGATCTGATAATAGAACAAAATAAACGAAGGAAACAAGCATAGCTCACAAACTTTCTAGTTAATCGAGTAATCATTCCAAGTAATCTAAATGCAGAACAGACAGTATGGGCGACATGGCAGCCAAACGATAGTGTAGTGTCAAAGTACACTCCGAGATCACGAAGCGATGATACTCTTAAAATGCACTTATCATCAATTGAGTATGAATACTGTATAATTTCACGTTTTTTACTAAAAGACATGACCTTAGTTTTTTCTGGATTAATGATTAAGCAATTTTCCCGACACCAGTTTAAAATATGCGATACGTCACTCTGAAGAAGGTCACAGTCGTCGATTAAACTAATACTCAAAAAGAGCTTGATATCGTCTGCGAATAACAGCACGTTTGAGTTTACTACGCAAGTAGATATCTCATTGATAAAGATCAAAAACAAAAGTGGACCCAAATTGGAGCCCTGTGGTACTCCCGATGACGGATAAAAAGGATCAGAGAAGTTATTTAAAATGCGTACGACACAACGACGGTCAGTCAGGTAGCTTTCAAGCCATAATAAAAGCACAGGAGAAACACCATTACGCGACAATTTGTGCAGCAGCAAAGCGTGGTTCACCTTATCAAAGGCTTTAGAGAGGTCAAAATATACAACGTCAACTTGACCGCGATTACAAACAAAAGGTACTGAATAATCAAGGAAGGTACAGAGGTTTGTCTCGACTGAGCGCCCCTTGATAAAACCGTGCTGAAAAGAACTGATACGTCGCTTGAAATAAAAAGAAAGACGGGTGTGCATCACTATCTCAAATACCTTTGAAAAAGAACATAGCAATGATACAGGGCGATAGTTCCCAACTTGCGAAGTATCCCCCGTTTTATGAATAGGAACAACAATAGACTCTTTCCACACAGATGGAAATATACCCTTTCTCAATGAAATATTAAATATATGCTCTAAGATAGGCGCAAAAAGATTCGAGCAACCTTTAACAATAAAGTTAGGCACATAATCTGTACCAGATGTTAGTTTCGGCTTCAGTTTCCTTATAGCCACCAAGATCTCACTAACAGTGACTTGGTCTACTGCACAAACATCAGAGTAGACAGGATCGTCAAGAAATGCACTATCTTTAGGAACATCAGAGGAAAAGCAACCGCTGAAATGACTCGCAAAAAAGTTAGCGATATCCTTCGGGTTAGCAAGATAATCAGAATTTCTTCTTAGACAGATATCGTGTGTACTACGTTTTGTGAGTTGTCTAGCAAATTTCCAAAACTTATCTGGTTTGTGGAAAAGACTATTTTCTACTGCGTTTAAATGCACACGTTCGTCATGAATAAATAACTTTTTAACAAGAGACCGATAAATGCTGAACTTAGCATACCACATTTGCGATCTATTTCTTTTGTACAATTTGTGACAATGCGATTTTTTTTTAATGTAATATATTAGATCTTTAGAATACCACGAAGGATACTTTCTAGGTTTCGATGATCGTTTTGGAATAAATTTTTCCATTCCATATCTCACTACCGTCGTAAACGACTTCGCCGCTGAGTCGACTGAATCGTCCTTTAAAATGGAGGACCAGTCATAATTTTCAAAAAACCTATAAAGACCAAAATAATTGCCTGTGTTGAAAGAGTAATACGTCTGCTTTGAGCGAGCTGCAGATTTCAACGAATTATGGAAAGCAACAATAAAGGGCGGGTGAAAAGCGTCAACTTTAACAAGTGAAACATCGGCAAGAGTTAAGCCGATGATCGGCACATTTGAAAGAAAAAGATCAAGGACGTTCCCAGCGCTGTTATCAAACACGTTTAATTGACTAAGGCCATTAAAATGTATAAAATTCAATAGATGAGACGATTTGCTTGCTGTTATACTATTTTGACTAGTAACAAAACCTGACTGCCAGTTGGCACCAGGTAGGTTAAAATCACCATAAATGTGCACCCTGAACTTTGAAAAGTCAATTTCTTTTTCCAATGTATCAAAGTGTTCATTAAAAATACGATTATCCGATAGGGGAGGGAAATAATAATTCCCAATCAGGTAGTTACAACCATCATTCGAAAGCAATTCTATCCAAACGCATTCTGGGTAGGTTTCAAGGTCACGTCTGCGAAGCGAGGTAACTGACTGATTTACGGCGATTAATACACCGCCTCCGAATTTCTGGCGAGTTACAGCATAGTCACGGTCACGACGGTGAACGGCATAAGAAGGCGGAAAATAGTCTGCACTTGAAATTTCCTCGTTGAGCCATGTTTCAGTCAGACAAATGATATTAAAATTGGAAGAGACTACATTTGGCAAAAATGTGTCCGCTTTGGTTCGTAAGCCACGAGTGTTTTGGTAGTACGCATTAAATGTCTCCATCATTCATCTTGGCATGATTGTTTTCAAATGAGCTCGTGCGCGAAACGTCCAACCTTCCAAAGAAGGTTGGACGTTTCGCGCACGAGCTCATCTGCCTCCCGCTGCCTCCGTTGCCTCCCGCTGGTGGTGGTGGTGGTGGTATAACTTTATTATTCAAAAGGTTAGGAGACCGACGAGTCCCGGTCGGAGCCCTTAGTCCAGGGCTCCGTTGGCTTCTCCAATCCGGCGGGCACGCTGAACCAGCTCACGCTGGTCCACGAGCTCTGGGCTGGACAGTGCCGCCTCCCAGGAGGTTGGGGTAGGGGAAGGAACGGGGGTGATGCCCCTGCCCGGAGGGCTAGGGCATTCCCAGACGGTGTGGTAAACCGTGGGGCAGGGATATCCCGGGCAGGCGCCCGGGTAGCGGGTTGGAAAACAACGGTGTTTATGAAAGAGGTTAGCAAAAGAAAGAGTTTGGATTTGCCTCCAGTCCATCGCCTCGGCACGGGTGAGTTCGGGATGGGGAGGTGGAAGTGTTCGGCGGCTAGCACGGTAGTATTCTGTGACGAGTGCGTATGTGTCCAGGATGGCGTCTTTGTGTGTTGTGGGTACATTAAAGTCGGCCGTGTCCTGTTCGGTGTTCGTGTTGGGGCCCTCCCACTCCGTCCCGTCCGGCAAAGCCCGGTTCATAGCTGCAGCTCGGGCAAGCGCATGAGCGCTCTCATTGCCGGGTAGACCGGAGTGTGCTGGGGCCCACAGAATTCGGATGTCTGGTGTAGAAGACCAGTCCGTGGGTATTGCGTTGATTATATGTGCCGCGCGTAATGAGATAGTGTTCCTAGCATACGCGCGACAGGCAGCTTGGGAATCGGTGATGGTCGTAATCTTGTGGGAAGTGTCGGTGTTGTGTGAACGTGTTATACCGTTGTCGTGTAGTGCGGCATGGGAGACGGCCAAAGCGATTGCCGTCTCCTCGGCCTCCTGCATGGACTTAATGTTGTTTATAGAGCTAAGAGTACGGAGGGATCCGTCATTGTTAGTAACGGCTAAGACCGCAGCCCCGGCCCTTTCTCTGTGTTGTGCGGCGTCTGTGTACCATGCATGCGGGTCGGTGCCGTAGGTCCGAGCAAGAGCTTGGACCCTGGCCGCCCTCCTTCCCGCTGTTGCGAAAGGCCCCCGGACCTGGCCTTCACCTGTCGCCAACGGCAGCAAAGCCTGTTGTCACGATGGGCCCCGGCGCGCGCCAGCGGCGCTAGACAGTCACATTCGGATTCCGAGACCGACCCTTGAGTCATCGGGACGGTGGTGGCTTTCGAGGAGGGCTCCAAACACAAAAAGAACGTCTCCCGGAGGCCACGAGACCATCTGGGACCGCCAGCATTCGGAAGGAGAAGCACCGGCGTGCGTGTGCGTGCCTGTGTGTGTGTGTGGGTCTGTCGGTGTTGGGTTTCAGCAAGGGCGTCGACTCCTTGCATCAGCCACCGAAGCGGGGCAAGAATGTGAAGGGATTGCATCATCTGCCCTTGGTGAAAGAACACCCGGAAATTGCATCAGCCGCCCCGAACTTCGAACACCACGTGAGCACTCGAATGCCGGGGAAGGCTCCTCTCTCGCTCCGCGGGCCTTCTCGCCCTCGGAGGATTATATAACTTGCGCTCAGAGAGCCCGAAGTTGCCGACTGCCGACTGCCGACTGCCGATCGTCAAATAACCAGTCGATGCATGCTACTTGTTTCGTTCCTGTACATAAACTGTACATAAAAGTTCTACTTCAGTAACCCCACTCCAGGCCTGTTTCCTCGGGGCCATGCAAGCAGCGAGCCACAGCCCCGACTCTTGCTTCCGCGCCTGAGGTCGTCACCCTCCCGCACGCAACAAACTGGTTGGCAGCGACGGGATCCAACTGCGCTGGACCATGACTCTCAGTGTGGGTGAGTGCCCGACTTTCTTCCTTTGACTCGCCAGACCCTGCAGCTCTTAGTTCTGTTGTGGGGCGTTGGGGAAAGTTTTCGTCAGAACAGAAAAGTGTCCGTTTTGACGTGAGTTTTGTCAGGGAAGTGCCGTTACATCGAGTAGATCATGGATCTCAACGCGTTGCGTGTGCCAGAGCTGGTACATGTCTGTGCCCATTTAGGGATCGACTTGGGGCAAACAAAACGAAAACCACACATCATAAAGCTCATTCAGGCCACAGACGCCAGTGAGGAGGAGATCACAGAGGCTGTGGAGTGGATAAGAGAAGAAGAGGCAGAGAACCGCAAAAGAGAACAAGAGGAGCGCGACAGCAAAAAGCGGGCCGATAATGAGGCTAGAGAGGAGCGCGAGAGGAAAAGGCGGGCCGAAGATGAAGCTATCGAGAGTAAAAAGCGGGCCGATGAGATAGCGCTGCGTAACATCGAGCTTGAAATGAAGAGACTAGAAAGCGCCTCTTCCAATCCGACGGAAGTGATCGCGGAACCGGCGGAGAAGTTGAAGATGAAGGATCTTCTTCAGCGTTATAAGCTGGGGGAAGATATCGGGTTGTTTCTGGTAAATTTCGAGAGAACATGCGAGAAGATAAAATATCCAACGCGAAACATGGTCCCAGAAGTTGTTAACTCTTCTCCCTTGCGAGGCAGCAGATGTGATAGCTCGGTTGAGCAAGGAGGAGGCGGACGACTATGTACAAGTTAAGGCCGCTCTTCTTAAGAAATACCGCCTGTCCACAGAGGCCTTTCGCCAACGCTTCCGTCGTGCCACGAGGAAGCCTACCCAGTCATGGCCAGAGTTTGCGAATAACGTAAAGGCAGATTTGGTAGAGTGGCTGAAAAGCGCCGGCGCACATGGCGACCACGACACGGTGCTCGAGTGTGTTGCCACCGAACAGCTGTTTACAGAACTTTCGGAGCCAGTCAAGTTCTGGGTTCAGGACAGACTGACCGAGGTAGACCTCCTAAAGGCCGCAGAGCTCGCAGAAGAGTACGCGATGAGAAGGGGTCAAAAGCGGGACCCTACAGACAAGCCTAAAGGGGAGAACCGAAACGGGAACGCTTTCTCGTCAAAGCAAAACGGGACGAGGGTGGGTTTCTCGAAAGGGTCAGAAAGGGAAGGCGTATTCGAGAAGCCCAAAGAAAGAGACGGGGTAGTCGCAGGGCGAAATGCAAACGGTGAAAACGCCAAAGCCTTCGAGAAAAGGAAGCAGGCAGTTTGATACAGTGGTGGGCAGCCGGGACATTTCGCGGCGAGTTGCACTAAGAAAGTGGCGTTCCATTACGTCAGAGAAAATGAGGACAACGATAAGTTGTTAGAGCCGTACACGCGGGAGATGGTCGTCAACGGTCAGAAGTGCAGAATACTTCGGGATTCGGCCGCGACAATGGATGTCGTACATCCCTCGTACGTGCGGTCAGGGGACTACACTGGAGACTGCGCTTGGATTCGACAAGCAGTAGAGGAGCAAAGCGTGTGCTTGCCCATTGCTAAAATCATGATCTCGGGACCCTTCGGAGTCCTCGAGACTGAGGCGGCGGTCTCTAGTAACCTCCCATTACCGTACCCGTACTTGTTTTCGAATAAGTCAGAACAGTTGCTAACCCAGCTGGGTTTGAGTTTCTCTAACGAAACCGTGTTGGCCCTGACGCGCTCAAGGGCACGAGCATTAACGGGGCAACTCGAGTATAACTCTGAGGAGGAGGTTTGCTCGCCTGCTAAACCTAGCGAACAGCCGGATGCTTCCGGGGAGCCTGACAGCGCGCGGTGTCAGACCAGAGAACCTGAGATCGAAACGGGAGAGCGGTCTTCCGATCCCGAAGAAGGGGACGGCATACTCCTCTTGCCGGTCTCCACCAGCTTTCGGTCTCTGGCAAAGGTAGATAGACAAACGCTCATCGCGGAGCAAGAAGGGGATCCGTCCCTTAGAGAGTTTCACGACAGCGCGAGGGAGGGCATAGCACAAAAAAACGTTTCTTTTCAAACGAGATCGGGGGTGCTGTACCAACAGTACAGAGACCGAAAGGGGAAGGCGTTTGACCAACTGGTCGTTCCTCAAAGGTATCGGGCAGACTTACTTCACCTCGCCCACGACTGCTCTTGGTCGGGGCACCTTGGAATCAAGAAAACCAAGGCGCTGCTGACACAGGAGTACTACTGGCCGGGGTGCTGGAAAGACGTTGAGACCTTTGTGAGAACATGCGATGCATGTCAGCGTGTCGGAAAATCCACCGATAAGCTCAAGGCACCAATGAAGTTGGTCCCTGTCATTACGGAGCCATTTCGCCGGCTCGTGATTGACATCGTCGGTCCACTTCCGCAAACACAGTCGGGGTACCGATACATTTTGACGGCCCTGTGCCCGGCCACTAAGTTTCCCGAAGCAGTTCCACTAAAGGAGCTTAGTTCAACGAGCGTGGTGGACGCCCTTCTATCCATTTTTGCGAGAGTGGGATTCCCCGCGGAAATCCAAAGTGACCAGGGCAGGGTCTTCACGAGCGCGTTGACCACCACGTTCTTCGAAAAGTGCGGGATAACGTTAGTCCACAGTTCGGTCTATCACCCGCAGTCGAACAGTGTGGAGAGACTTCATTCGGTGCTCAAGCGTGTCCTGCGGGCTCTCGGTGTAGAGCAGAGCAGGGACTGGGAGGCTTGTCTTCCAGCGGCAATGTTTGCGCTCCGAACGGCCCCTCATGAGTCGACTGGATTTAGTCCAGCAGAGCTGGTATACGGGAGGACATTAAGAACTCCATTACGCATGCTTCGAGAATCATGGGAGGGCCACGGGGAGAATCAAACTGTCGTCGAGTACGTGTTAGAATTGTTGACGCGACTAAATGACGCGAAGGGGATCGTTGAAGAGAACATGAAAAGGGCGCAACAGAAGGCAAAAGCCTACTATGACCGGTCTGCCAAGTTGCGTACATTCAAGGTGAACGACAGAGTTATGATTCTCGTACCTTCCAGAAAGAACAAGCTTGACGTTCAGTGGGAGGGTCCGGCGCGGGTTATCCAAAAGCTCTCGAAGACAAACTACGCGGTTGAATTAGAGGGGAAGCGGCGAAACACGCGAGTCTTTCACAGCAACCTCATGAAGCCCTACAGAGAGCGGGAAGCCATTGTAAACTTGACTTTGAACGCACCCAAAGAGACGCCGTTTGAAATCCCGCTCCTGGAGGGTGATGGAGGTTTCACGGTGGAAGAACTCTGTCGTAAAATGATAAACCCTGAGAAGCTTGGGTCATCTAAGATCGCCGATCTGACCCAGTTGATCGAAGAATTTCGGACAACTTTCTCGGATAAACCGGGGAAAACGACTCTTCTGGTTCACGACATCGAGCTGACGGAGAACCAACCGGTTCGTTCTAGACCCTATCGAGTGTCCCCGAGGCAAAGGGCTATCATAGAAACCGAAATTAAACGCATGCTGGAACTCGGAGTGATTGAGCCCGGGGAAAGTGACTTCACCTCGGCACTGATCCTTGTTGAGGCTCCCGGGAAAGACCCCAGGCCCTGTATCGATTATCGAAAACTAAATGCCATCACACGAGACCAAACATATTCAATACCAAATATCGAGGAAAGGGTAGAAGTGGTGAGTGCGGCTAAATTTATCTCGACTTTGGACCTCGTACGAGGCTACTGGCAGGTCCCCCTCTCTGAGCGGGCCAGCCGGTACGCCGCGTTTATTTCCCCGATGGGTACTTTCCGGACGGTCATGTTGAGCTTCGGCTTGAAAAACGCCCCGTTTTGTTTTTCTAGCCTCATGGACCGCGTTCTCGGGGATCTTAGTGATTTCGCACTTCCCTACTTAGACGACGTGGCAATCTTTTCTGATTCTTGGGAGGCGCATATGGGACATTCGCGTGCCGTCCTGAACCGGCTTCGCCAGGCAGGGCTTAGCATTAGACCAGAAAAGTGCCAACTTGGGAGAGCTGAAGTCAGCTATCTGGGCCATGTGATCGGGCAGGGTAGTCGTCCACCTTCGGAGGTTAAGGTTGCTGCTGTCGCGGAACACCGACGTCCCAAAACTAAAACAGACATACGCGCTTTTTTGGGACTTGCCGGCTATTACCAGCATTATAATAAAGACTACTCTCACGCGGCAAGCCCGCTTACTGACGCCCTGCGAAAAACCGAGCCGCAAATAGTAACGTGGGATGACGCAAAAGAACGCGCGTTCAACTTACTGAAGGAAGCTCTCACCACAGGACCGGTGTTAAGCTCACCGGACTATGCCAGAACGTTTGTGGTGCAATGTGACGCCAGCGATCGCGGAATCGGCGCAGTCTTGAGTCAGACCGACTATCAGGGGAAGGAGAGAGCTGTACTTTTCATTAGCCGAAAACTCACTACCCGTGAAGAGGCCTACAGTGCCTCGGAGAAGGAATGTACCTGCCTCGTCTGGGCCGTTCAGAAGCTAGCATGTTACCTCGCGGGTACTAAGTTTGTCATTGAGACGGACCACTGTCCCTTAACATGGCTCCAAAACATGTCACACAGGAACGGCCGCCTCCTTCGATGGAGTTTAGCCCTTCAGCAGTATAACTTTGAGGTAAAGTACAAGAAAGGAAAACTCAATGGCAATGCTGATGGCCTTAGCCGAAGCTTTTGATGGCCAAAGTGAGCACTGATGAGCGGTGGTGTGTAACCCGATTTATTATACAAGGGTGAGGGCGAACTTTTGTCTCTGGCTTACGCAACCGGTGGGGAGAAATGAATATTTTGAGGTAACGGGTTTTACGCGAGCATTATGAAGAACAATTTTATGGTTTTGTACATTTGAGAGTGGTCTGGCAGATTGAAGGTATGGAGGGCTCGGCTCTTGCCTGCGCGGAGTTTGGTTTGGTGTTCTTGGGCTTTGTTACTGCCACTTCCCAGAGTGGACCCAAGCCTGGACCTCGGTCGCCAGCCCGGCCGTGAGACCGCGTCTTTCAAGGGACCAGTGTGGACTGGTCCCCCTCAAGACCCTCTCCCCGGCGGCGGAGGAGCTGTTGCGAAAGGCCCCCGGACCTGGCCTTCACCTGTCGCCAACGGCAGCAAAGCCTATTGTTACGATGGGCCCCGGCGCGCGCCAACGGCGCTAGACAGTCACATTCGGATTCCCGAGACCGACCCTTGAGTCATCGGGACGGTGCTGGCTTTCGAGGAGGGCTCCAAACACAAAAAGAACGTCTCCCGGAGGCCACGAGACCATCTGGGACCGCCAGCATTCGGAAGGAGAAGCACCGGCGTGCGTGTGCGTGCCTGTGTGTGTGTGTGGGTCTGTCGGTGTTGGGTTTCAGCAAGGGCGTCGACTCCTTACATCAGCCACCGAAGCGGGGCAAGAATGTGAAGGGATTGCATCATCTGCCCTTGGTGAAAGAACACCCGGAAATTGCATCAGCCGCCCCGAACTTCGAACACCACGTGAGCACTCGAATGCCGGGGAAGGCTCCTATCTCGCTCCGCGGGCCTTCTCGCCCTCGGAGGATTATATAACTTGGGCTCAGAGAGCCCAAAGTCGCCGACTGCCGACTGCCGACTGCCGATCGTCAAGTAACCAGTCGACCATGCTACTTGTTTCGAAAGTTGAAGCCTGGGCGAGTTGGTATGACATTTTAAAAGGTTAAAACAGCGCAAAAAGCAACGGACAGGGTAAAGAAGGACACAGACAGAGCGCTGACTCACAACTAAATTTTATTGAACGCAACGATTTTCTTTTTTTTTGTTCTCAATTGTGCGTATATATATTGCACCGTTGCGTTCAATAGAATTTAGTTGTGAGTCAGCGCTCTGTCTGTGTCCTTCTTTACCCTGTCCGTTGTTTCTTGCGCTGTTTTAACCTTTTACTTGTTTCGTCCTGTACATAAACTGTACATAAAAGTTCTACTTCAGTAACCCCACTCCAGGCCTGTTTCCTCGGGGCCATGCAAGCAGCGAGCCACAGCCCCGACACTTGCTTCCGCGCCGGAGGTCGTTACCCTCCCGAACGCAACACCGCTTGCAGGTCCGGGTGCATGTTTGAGGGTATCGGGGCCGCCCGAAGCCGAGCCGTGATCTGGAATAGTAGTCGGGAGGGTGAAGGGGGTTCTGCATCAGTCAGGAAGGGTCCCGAGATACCGAGCCTGCGCAAGGTTGCCCTTCCCGTCCGAGTGCTGCGAAGGCGGGCGAGTTGTCCAATCCTGTGAGCTTCATGCGATAAGCTCTTCAATTGTGTTGTGGACGCCTAATTGCAAGAGCCGGTGTGTTGCAGTTTGCGGGGGGGAGCCCGAGCGCTGTCTTTACCGCCATCCGTAAGGCGGTATCAAGGCGATCGAGCTCGGTGCGCGTGAGGCGGTGATACGGGGTATGGTATGTAAAACGGCTGACGATGAGAGCTAGAAATATACGCATGGTATCCCGTTCGCGCAGTCCCCCTTTACGGTTGGAAACGCGCCGGATAAGGTGTGCGATCTGCATGGCCTGCTTTCTAAGAGAGTGCACCGTGTGAGTTGCCCTCCCGTTGGATTGAAGGTGCAGTCCAAGCACTCTTAGTTTGTTGACTCGGGGTATGGCTAAACCTTTCAAGTGAAGGTCAATCTCAGGTGCCTTCTTGTTGGAGGGCGCCCGTGACCGTACCACCAGGAGTTCTGATTTCTCCGCGGCGCAACTGACGCCAACCTCTTCCGCGTAGGTTTGTGTTGTATCTACGGCCTCTTGTAGGAGGCTCCTGGATCTGTCCCTCGGAGCCTGACGTCGTCCACACGGTAACGTCGTCGGCATACAGAGAGTGTCGTAAATTCGGTAATTGGTCCAGTCTTTGCGGTAACCCCGCCATGGCCAAGTTGAACAGCAGGGGTGAGACAACCGAGCCCTGAGGAGTACCCTTCCCCGTGAGGTGGATAGGGTCCGATCGGATGTTTCCGAACCCCAGGGTGGCGGTCCTGTCCATGAGGAAGGACCGGACGTAGTTGTACACCCGAGCGCCACAATGAGTCCTGGCCAGGCTCAGGAGAATAGCGTCGTGGGATACGTTATCAAATGCACCCTTGAGGTAGATTGTCAGGACCGCTCGAGCCCGAGTGCGGCCCGGGAAGTCGACGACCTCCTCCTTCAGTTGGAGGAGGATGTCCTGGGTTGATAAGTTTGGCCGAAAACCAAACATGGTATCGGGGAAGTACGAGTTTGACTCGAGGTGAGGCTGCAGTCTCGCTAGGATGACGTGTTCTAACAGTTTGCTGACGCATGATGTTAGCGATATGGGGCGGAGATTTTGAAGGCCGAGGGGTTTACAGGGTTTGGGTATTAAAGTGATGTCGGCGTGTTTCCACTCCTGTGGGAGAGACCCCGAACACCAGACCTCATTGAAGTATGTGGTGAGTGCGGTGATGGATGCGTCGTCGAGGTTCTTAAGAGCTTTGTATGAGACACCGTCCTCTCCGGGAGCGGTATTGCGCGTTAATTTAGAGAGGGCCGCCCTGACCTCGGACTCCGCAAGGTCCTCGTCCATGGAGGAGGGTGTCCCCGTGTGAGGGCAATCTTCGTACCTCGGTCGGGGTCCGGTGGCTATGTACCTGGACTCAAGTTCGTCCAAGTGTTGAGTGTGTAGTAATTTAGCTATAGATTTAGATGTTTCAGCCTTGGTGTGTGATGGGTCCAGGAGCCCCCTGAGGAGCGACCAGGTTTTGGCCGTCCCGAGGCTTCGGTGGCGTCAGGCGACGGGGATAGTTCGCCCTGCTCCTCGCGCGCGAGGGAGGGAGGGGGGGGCGGGGCTGTTCTTCCCCAGTGGTGCGCGCCATCTTGGCCAAGTCCTCAGCCTCGTGGGCTCGGGGGTCGGTTGGCCGCGGTGGGAGCTCTGGGCTGGGTAGGGCGAGGTACCAGGCGGCCCCGGACTTGGGCGATGGGTCATTGGGAGCAGGCCCGTTGTGAGGAGGGTGGGGACAAGGGGCTCCTTGATCTTGGCGGAGAGCGGAGGTTTTTTTCTTCGGAGGTCTGGTAGTCGGGGAGGGGGTTTGTTTTCCCCATGATGGTGTTGTATCTGGCTGTGACCATCTGCGCCAGGACTTTCAGGCGTGGTGATAGCTTCCTTTGGGCCATGCGGTGGTGCTGTCGCGTGTGGTGCGCAATAGCCGAGGTTGCACCAAAACATTATAATAATGTTATTTTTTGTTTGGCCCAAACGTGTGAAAAATGTCCTTAATGTCATTTAATTTAATGTTTTCACAATGTTTATGTGTACGTTGGATTAATGTTTTTCCAAATGTTATTTGAACACACAGGAAACGTTCTTACAACATAAATTTAATGTTTGCAAAACATTAAACTAACTGGTGAAGGCGAGCGGGTTGAACATGAATACATAAAATTGAAAGAATAAAACACGGAGGACAAGCACAGGACAACCACTTTCTTTCATTTAGCAACGACGTTTATTTTGGGCAGAGACATTGCACCCTGAACGAGACCCCGACTAAGATAGGTTGATAACGGGGAAGGCTAACTGGGAGATGGAAAGGGTGATATGGGGGACGGAAAGGAAAACCGGGAGATGGAAAGGTGATAAAGAGGAAGGAAAGCTGGGAGATGGAAAGGGTGATAGGAGATGGAACGGGAGAACCACGAGGCACGGGCATAACTACCGTGATGGTGTGTATTTACGGGGAGTTGCAATATTTTTCAAGTTCAGGCCTGATGAATTCTAATTCCAGTCTTGATAAGGTTACTGAGGCCGACGAAACGTTGTTTTCTGCGTTCTGGATGAGAAAGGATTCGATGATTTCACGTCCGTGGCGATTGCGGTGTCCCCCTCTTGTCTTGGTTCCTGCGAAGTCAGGCGCGCATCCAATGCATTCGTTCGCGTGAACCGCGATCGGATGAATGGGGGTTGTCGGTTCTTGAAGTGGCTTCGTTTTCGTGCTCTCTTAAGCGGTCATTGATACATCGGCCGGTTTGTCCTATGTACTCGGCTCCGCATTTGAGGGGGATGGAGTAAACTTTTTCTGTGCAGCAGGTCCGGAAAAGCGTGGCGTGCTTTTTTTCGCAAGCCGGCTTGGCTTCTTGTCGGTTGATCATGTTGCACATGCTTGCCAATTTGAATCTACTGGAAAAGACAACTTTCGTGTCATGGCGTGATGCAATGGAACGGATGCGATGGGAAGCATTATGAATGTATGGTATGCTGGCTACCCTGTAGCCAATAAAGTCGAGGTGATCGTGGCCTCGTTCGAAAGCGCAGGAGGCCAACTAAAATTTAAAAAGGAAGATCCATCCTCGGAAGGGCTACAATTTCTAGACCTGCGATTGAAAAAAACAAACGAAGGCGTTTGCTGGGCGTTCAGTCAGCGTTCAGAAAAGCCGGTGCTCCCTTTTGAGAGTGCTCATTCGAAGACTGTTAAGATAGGTATCATCAAGACGTTAATCACATCAGCTAAAACGAAATCCTGTCAACATACGGCAACAGACAGCATAAAGAGCCAAAGTCGACGACTCCTGAGTTCCGGATATCCGGTGGAACGCCTCGTGTCCGTTTTCCACCAACTTATTAACCCAAAAGCAACTACAAAAACGCCTTTCAGTCGAAGGGTAGCCAGCATACCATACATTCATAATGCTTCCCATCGCATCCGTTCCATTGCATCACGCCATGACACGAAAGTTGTCTTTTCCAGTAGATTCGAATTGGCAAGCATGTGCAACATGATCAACCGACACGAAGCCAAGCCGGCTTGCGAAAAAAAGCACGCCACGCTTTTCCGGACCTGCTGCACAGAAAAAGTTTACTCCATCCCCCTCAAATGCGGAGCCGAGTACATAGGACAAACCGGCCGATGTATCAATGACCGCTTAAGAGAGCACGAAAACGAAGCCACTTCAAGAATCGACAACCCCATTCATCCGATCGCGGTTCACGCGAACGAATGCATTGGATGCGCCCGACTTCGCAGGAACCAAGACAAGAGGGGGACACCGCAATCGCCACGGACGTGAAATCATCGAATCCTTTCTCATCCAGAACGCAGAAAACAACGTTTCGTCGGCCTCAGTAACCTTATCAAGACGGGAATTAGAATTCATCAGGCCTGAACTTGAAAAATATTGCAACTCCCCGTAAATACACACCATCACGGTAGTTATGCCCGTGCCTCGTGGTTCTCCCGTTCCATCTCCTATCACCCTTTCCATCTCCCCGCTTTCCTTCCTCTTTATCACCTTTCCATCTCCCGGTTTTCCTTTCCGTCCCCCATATCACCCTTTCCATCTCCCAGTTAGACTTCCCCGTTATCAACCTATCTTAGTCGGGGTCTCGTTCAGGGTGCAACGTCTCTGCAATGTCTCTGTCCTGTGCTTGTCCTCCGTGTTTTATTCTTTCAATTTTATGTATTAAACTAACATTGAAGGAAACATTATATTAACATATAATGTTTCCGGTATGCAACGTTTGTAAAACATTAAATTCACATTATAGAAAATGGTACTGCTACACTAGCAGAGTATCCACAAAATGTTAGAAAGAACTTTTCAGTTGACGAAGACAAAAATATTGTAAATCAGACGCAACCGCTACCCATGCAGTTACGCCTCTGCTGTGAACGAGGCGAACTGCATGGGTAGCAATTGCGTCTGATTACAATACTTTTGTCTTCGTCAACTGAAAAGTTCTTTCTAACATTTTGTGGATATTCTGCTAGTGTAGCAGTACCATTTTCTTTGATGTGAATTTAATGTTTTATGAACTTGCGTACCAACAAAACCGTAGGTAGTCAAAGGAAAGGTGTTGGAAAGGAACCTCCTCGAAACCCAACGACAGGCAGTGTTTCGCTACAGATATGGCTTTTCCAAGGACTGAAAAAGCTAAGATTTGCAGCAAAATATTGTGTCCTAGGTCTTCGAGGAGGTCTTTTTTCGCATACATAGCAATGTTTTCCAGAAGATGAACCACCGGACCCCAGTGCACAATATACATAACTGCAGAGAATTGACTGTATGCACCTCTTGAAGAAGCTTGATCGTAGCATGTCCGTTAGCTGAGGAAAACAATGTTTGTGAAAGGCACAATACTGCACACTTTTAATAACAACGCTAGAATGCACGACCATTACCAAGCTCCTTTTCATCACAGCACATATTGAGACGAAATTAATTGCAATTTACTACCCTTGCAAAGATGAAATCAGTCAGGTACATGTACTAAAACAGATTTATTGTGGTTTCAAATTCAACCAAAAGAAGCATATACATACGAGCAAGGATGCTGCTAGACTCAGCTGTTAAAATGACTCACCAATAATTTAAAACAAATCTGTATGTACTACAGCGACAAGCTTGAAACTTACTAGAAATGGTGACTAGAGCAGGTGATTAGAAATGAACAAACAAGAGTATATATTGTGACGGCTTGAGGCTGAGCCATACCTACTTGCCAAAATACCTTTATTGGAAGAAGGCATGCCTTGCTTTTACTTTGGTGAAAATTTACATTATAGTTGTTCTTGCGCTGGCCATCTAGATGCCCCTCCATGCTTGTGCTTATAGTTTTCCTCCAGTTGAAGACTTCTTCGGTATCTTCATAGTGAATGTAAGTGCAGCTTGAAATAAAGAGCAGAAGAGGATTCGAAATCAATACACAATAACAACAAAAAGGAAGTGACATACATGGTTAAAGTGAGCGAGCAACGTGCTTACCAACTAGCCCAGCTCCCCAGCTTTCTACTGTACATGACATATAAAACAAACCTTTCATAAATTGAACCAAAGTAAACAATTTACATTGATTTGAATACCCCATACAACAAGTGCTTGAGAAATAAAACTAGCAAATTAGAATTGCACAACTATTCAGTGATATTAAGCACATTAAACTGAGCCAGATCTCCCTTTGTGTATATAGTAGGCTCGCGATAATTCGAACTCGAATATTTAATACTTCTGGTTAAGTCAAACAATTTTCAAAACTTAGGTTGTCCCGCTACTTTTTCAATGTATTCATAAGCCGCTTCACTCGAACAGCGTTTTCGTGTAATTCATACTTTTTGTTCTCACGGCACCGTTGAGCGCACTTCTTTCCGAGCACTGGTGCACTGCGGAGAAGCAACACCCGTGGAGCTTGCTTCCGCTGGTGTTGCTTTTCCGCAGTGCACCAGGGCTCGGTAAGAAGCCCGCTTAACAGAGCTAAAGCAAAGCAGAGCCATATATAGACCGTTTTACTGAAAGAGGAGGAGGGAGAAAAGGGGAAAGGGCTACCGGCGTTTTTTTTTCTTGCTGGAGCGTTAGAAAGAGTGAAAGTCCCAGATGAGAGGCTTTACCGGTGTTGGGTGTAGGCATTGCCCGAACTTCGTTCGCGTTTTCTTCTCTGTTTTAAATTCCCAATCTTAATTAGAAGCACGGGCTTGGATGGCGACAGTCCCCCGGTCATCGGGACGCCGTTGCTCAGTTATAAGGTGCACGAATAACGACAGAAAGCATAGAATGCTGTTTGAGAACCCATGTAGCTTGTACGGAATCCGGCAAGGTCAGTGCGGCTGCAATGTCTTTAAGCTTCATGGCTTTCCACATGACCCCGATTTCCGGTGGCAGTGGTTTGCATCCCTAAATCGAAAAGACTTTTCCCCAACGCCATCTTCTCGACTGTGCTCGGAACATTTTGTGAGTGGAGCGCGCACCGCACTTGACGCTGTACCGTCGATGAACATGGGGTACGCTCGCAAGGTGCGTGCAAGTTTCCTCCTGATAATTGCTATAAAAGCTTGTAACTTTTTGGAACTGAATTTATTTTAATATCCATATTTTGAAGTGGTGACAATGCCTCGATTTTATTATCTACAGCGCTTGGTTGAAGGCTGATTTCCGCCACCGGCTGTGGCTGGAAATCGTCAAAAACGTAGTTCTATCGCTTTGCCTGAATCGCGATCTCCTGCGCGAAACCAGAGAGCCGTGAACCTATGCTGACCGTCACAACGCGACTAGATTCTTCTTATTTTCATAATTAGTACATTATGTAGCTGGAAAGGAACCTTCAATTTCTGTTGCTGAAAGTTGAAACATGCTCGTGCATTGATGTTTATAAACGTTGAAACATGCTCATGCATTGACGTTTATAAACATTGAAACATGCTCATGCACCGGTGTTTATAAATATTTCATTTGAGGATCCCGTGCTGACGAGTGTGTCTTTTGTCGAGAACTGAAAAGAGCAAAGTCGAGATGGGCCGATTGCAGGAGCGAGTCGATCAGTGATTCAACGATTCAAAATCGATACACGAGCATGTTTGAACTTTCAGCAACAGAAATTGAAGGTTTTTTTTTTTTTTTTCATCTACATTATATACTAATTTTAAAAATAAGAATAATCTAGTCGCATTGTGAGAGTCAACATAGGTTCACAGCTCTCTGGTATCACGCAAGAGATTGCGGTTCAGGAAAACCGATAGAACTAGTTTTTCGACAATTTCCAGCCACACCCGGCGGCGAAAATCAGCCTTCAACTAAGTGTTGTAGCTGATAAAATTGAGTCATTGTCAACATTTCAAAATATCAATATTAAGATAAATTCAGTTACAAAAATTTCCCAGCTGAAACAGCAATTATCACAAGAAAACTTGCACGCACCTTGCAAGCGTACCCCATGTTCACTGACAGTACAGCGTTAAGTTTGGTGCGCGCTCTATTCACAAAATGTTCCGAGCACAGTTGAGAGGATGGCATTGGGGAAAGGTATTTTTGGTTTACGGACGCAACCCATTGCCACTGGAGATTGGGGTCATGTGAAAACAGCTGCACTCACCTTGCCGGATTCCATGGAAGCTACATAGGTCCTCAGACAGTATTCAACGCTTTTTGCGTTTCTTTTGTCACTACTCAATGCGCGTTATTGTTTTTTCTTCCAACCTTCACAATGAAGTACTGCCTGTGGGGCAACATATACAGGATTTTGTATAAAACATCAGTGCCCCAGTCCAAAAAGAACTCTTTATACTCTTCGCAAGCAACATAATCAATACAGACTCTACTTCTAAAGGCGCGCGTCGCGGAATGTTTCGAGTAGTTTCCAAGGAAGAAATTCGAACTTGAATCCAACCACCTACAGTGGAAGCGAATACGAGCGCCAGCACGCTAACGGGTATTTTTAGCAGTCATAGGTTCCGCAAAACACACCGCCTAGCTAGGTGGTACCAAGCCGCCACCCGATTTGCAGAAATCAAGCCTTGTCCACCGATCTACGAGATAAAGCTCCCTGATGCACTCACCAAGTAAGTGCCTCGCTTGGACCCCCTTGCCTCCGGTGGGACCTTTGCCTGTGGGTGCGTTCCCGCAATCTGAGTGCTCGTTCCGTGACAGGTCGGTTCCGGGAATTCATGGGCAAAAGCTCGAGGGTCATCCAATACGGAAAGCACCTGTGCGACAAGGAACCGCACACGTTCGCTTTCACGCTGACTGCACACACAAGAACACGTCATAAACGCTCCCGAACAGAAAGGACTGAAAAAGTAAGACAAGTGGGCGAGCACTCACCAATTAGTTTCATATCCACAGCTGGTTCCATGGGCACGCCGGCACCTAGGACACTTCCTTTTTCCGAGAACGTCTTCGATATTTGTTCCTAAAGTCTGAAAGCGCCCGAAAGTTTTGAAACTCGCTCCGTTTTGTGTTTTGTTACGATAGCGATGGTGATGCGGCGATGCTCATTGGTTCCGAGTTCCGACCAAGTTTATTTGACGCAACGTGAATTTGCTTGTTTTAGTCGACTTAAATTAAAACTTTCAGATACAAAAAAATTGTTTCAATATTTATATAATTATTTGTGATAAACCATTGTTGAAGCGTATTCTGTACTAAACTGAAGCTTGGCTTCGTTTCTTTTTAACATGGCGGCGACCACCATTGTGCCATGTACCGTGCTCGACCTATTTGCTGTGCATTGGTTGCAGTGGCGGATCCAAGGGGGGGGGGGGGGCGGTGGGGGCGATCGCCCCCCCCCCCCCCAAACGCCTCGCCAGGCAACCCCCCCCCCCCCCCCGGGGTTCTTCGTCAGCTCGAAGAAAAAACGTAAGCAATCGACGCGAGGGACCAAAGATGAAAACAGCGGTGGGTGGACGCGCCTGCTGGGCGCTTCCAAAGTGGGGTTTATCTCCGTCAGGGTCACGGTACGTCTTCCCGACAGGGACGGCGCCAGGAGTTTCGAAGTGGAGAGACAGTGGGGAGGCGCACCAAATATCAGGGTCCTCGACTGCAGGCACACTTCCAAACAAGGCCAGCACGTCGAGCACGGGGGGAAAATACCTTCAACATATCTAGTCCCCTTTCTCTCTTCCTCTCTCTCTGTCTCCCTCTCTCTCTTTGGAGGTTGTCTGCAAAAAATTTGTGCCCTGAAAGCTCCCAAACGCAGACGCCAAGCAGCCTTCCTCAAGGGTGCGATCCTATACACAGCGGATTATCCTTCCTCTCTAGCTGCCGCTTTTTCATCACTTTTCGTTTGATGGTTTCTTCGTGGTTCTGGGCTTGTCTTTTGGCATGTCTTTTTTGGCTTGCTTTGAGGTGCTGTCGCCCACGGGCTCACTAAAGGTATCTTATTGGCACGGTGTGCTCATTGCCAAGGGAAGTGCGGAGGGGACGTACCAGGAGGAGACGTTCCAGGGGGGGGGGGAGGGGGGAGGGTGGATGCAGCTTGTACAACCAGGTGACCAATTGCTTTTCTTCTCAACTGAGAGAGGAAGCAAATGCTCTGGGTACAGTGTAGTCTGGGCCTGAGCTTCTCCTGAAGACGCTCCGGACTTCCCCACGACCTTGGCTTAAACATAAGCCCGCTTTCGTCCTCGCCTCCATCCCTCACTGAGGATCAGCGCCGCAGCGCGGAATACAGAAAGAAGCCGACGAGCGCCAGAAGGGGGAGATGTTTCCTCTAATGGGCTTCATACTGCCTGCGGTACGACTTCTCGTGGCGGGAAGCTAATAAAAGAAAGATAAACGGTACGAGCACTCTAAAGGCTGGAGGCTGCTTACACGGGGTCCTCAAGCCGACGCCGTAGGCATTTATTTGTATACAATGCCGTTTCAACTTAGGGTGGCGGGACATATCTTAGGAAAGGCGCCCGCTACCCCTTGTCTCCCCTTGGCGCCGTCTTTACTTTTCGAGTTAAACGCGGCTTCTGTGGATTGACCGCAGAGCTTTCGCGCGGCTTTGCAGGAGCGAATATGTGTGTGTCGAACGGAACAGAGGCGGGGCTTGCTGGTTTGCAACTGCGGCTTCGAATTCCCTACCTAGGGACTTGGGGAAAACGAGCCCTTTCAAAGATGCGACTATACATAAATTAAATAGACAGTGCCTGTGCCCGTTCGAGTGAACACCGACTCCTGAACATCCATGCTGCAGTCGTGATCGGCCTTTAGCCCAGTTGAGATTCGCCGACCGGACAACCGCTCTGCCCCATCATATCTCTGCACCTGTCCTCTCGACCCTGACGAATGAGCTAACTACCCAGAAACAAGTGAGTGTTCCTTTCATACAGAAAATATCCAGACGAAGTGCAATTGAATATAATTTGGAAGGATCCATTGCTGGTTTAAGGTCTTGTCTAAGTTTAAAAGTTATAGTTGCCGAACTGCAACATGCTTTCAAAAATATTCAACAATTATTCGCTTTCGTTCTCTCGAATTGCATCCAGAACACGTGAAAACACGAGTTTGGGTTGGCAATGCCGCATGTGCTGCGCTCTGCACATTCCAAATATACGGCGAACAACCGACGAACTTGCCTGGCAGCGTTCGTTTCGCTCGCTGCGTCAACAGTGTTTTCACGCCGCGAGCAGCGTCGAAGCCGCCGGGCCATTTTTGTCGCTTGTTTGGAACGTACTCGCTTTATTGAAGCAACCGGCGACAATGAAAAGTATGTTTTAAAACCACGTTCTGCATTTTGGCACTGATTATAAAGTTCTAACTACTATGCTAAGCTTAATCTCAAAGAACAGCCGAGTTTTAGATTAAAACGTTTTTCGCATTGTCATTAGCTGCATGAGCTCCCTCCGTATAGTTGGCAAAGGTTGGCTGTCCGTACATGCTCTGCGGGTGTAACGAGAATATGTAAATATTCAAGCCAAAGGAGCCCAAAAGTTGTAGCCCCGCCGGGGATATCTGAGCCATCAAGTTACACTGTCTGCAATTGTCACAGACGCTATAGCACCAAACATTCATCCCCAGTAGTTAAACTTCTTTTTCTATTTCTAGCGCGCTGCCACGCGAATGGAGTAATCCCGTTTCCTATGAACTACAAAATTCCTTGCGTTATGGTGTTCAGAAAGGATAGTGCCACCACAATTTTCTAGATACTTACCTCTAGCGTGGTCACCCGAAAGGTTTTAATTCAAAGAGTTCATCCCCGACAAGTAAACCGATACAAAAGCTCTCAAGATCTATATTATGTTATCAGAGTTTAGTAAAAACGATAACTCCACAAAAAATATAAACACTCCCCCCCCCCCCCCCCGTTTTAACACCGAGGAACCGCCCCCCTAAAATGGAGGTCTGGATCCGCCCCTGATTGGTTGTCCTGTTATCCACCTCCTGCGATCTTATTATGCCTCCTAGACAACGTTGTGGAACTGCAAGGTCACGAGACAGCACTGAAGGGAGTTGTTTGCAAGAATTGTGCCGGTGCCTTTCAACCGTTTCTTACCGTAGAGGAACAGCATTCCTTCTTGGTGTGGTCTTCACTGTTCTGGCAATCCCTTTATGTGCACTCACGCAAAACCCCCCTAACAATCGTCACAAGCTCGAAAACATCTGTAGACAGGCAA